>BHFT01000659.1:0-30303 GCA_004320025.1 Laticauda laticaudata | reverse complement strand
TCCTGTCGTTTCTTTCTCCTTTCGCTCCCTATCATGAGGTGCCCATCTAATGCGGGATAGCAGATACCGCACACTGGAACTACCAGTTCTTCTGAACTGGTCTGAACCAGTAGAATCCCTGGACAGTGTCATATAATGGCCAAAAGCTGCACTTTACACTTATGTGAGGAGCAGACAGTTGCAAAAAGAGTGGGAAACATCACACATAAAGGAAGAAACAGGGGTTTTTTTGGGGGGGAAGAGGGGATGTTTTTATTTTCAATGTTCCTCTCCTTCCCCAAATGGAAATTCAGTCATCAGTTTTCAAGAGTTAGGACTGGGAGTGATTGGAAGCTGCAAAAGAGAATTGTATGTAGCCATGAGTTGCGAGTTTCTCAGTCCTGATGAATAATTGCCCTTCATGCTTGTTTGCCTTTTTTGAGGTAATCTTTTTTCTCAATTTCTGAAGAACCCTTCCAAATCAATACAAATATGGGATAAACCTGCATGCTGAATTACATTCAAATGACTCAGATACTTGTCCTTCTCTTACATAAAACAATGCGTTCTTTTTTCATAAGAGATTTTTTAAAATTACAATTATTTTTAATTCTAACTTGAAAAGTTCCAATTTTTTTATTTCTGGTACCGGCTTATTTATAGAAGCTGAAGTTATCCTTGTCTGGCTTCAAGTATATCTCAGTATTTATTTTGTTTTCAGAAATAGGCATTACTGCTCTGATGTTTGTAAATATGTGCTCAGAATGCTTCCAAAACATACAGCAAATTGAAAAATGCGGTGCCCACGTTCTTTTCATTATTTCAGTGGCAAATGTCAATCGTACGACATGCAAGATACATATACAAACAAAGGCTCTTAAACTCACAGAACATGTAATTGTTTCAATAGGTGTAAAGGTTTTGAAAAAAATGTACATAACTTTACTATATCATAGCAGTATCAGGTTCTGAGGACTTATCTTCCATTCTCCCCCATTTTTTTAAAAAGGCTATGTTGCAGTTGGTAATCAGATTGCAATTTTCCGAATGCGTGAGAAAAGTTCGTTTTTTTAAAAAAAAGAAAAGCAGATTTAATTATTGAGATTCCTTTCCTTTAAGCGATCCTTTCTTCTCTTTCTGAATCTGACAACTTGCAAATCAAGAATTTTAAGGTAGAATCTGCATTTCCCCCCCCCCCCNCTAGCCTAGGTGGACATTTCCCCCCCCCCCCCAAAAAAAGGTATTTGTTCAGAAAAAGCATTCACTGGAAGGGAGACTCCTGCCCTTGCCTTTCACATGACCTCAGTTTTGTATTGAGTGCAATGCTCCTGGAAGAGAAGGGTGTTTTTGTTCAGAAATTACAGCTGCTCTTTTCAGCAGTACTTTGCGTGACCTTAAAAATAATAAAAACCCAAACAAGTCATCAGAAAATGCACCTGGTGCTTTCTTAAGTATTAATGTGTGAGAATGTATCTTTGAGATTAAGAATATAATTCATTCCTTCTTTCTTTCCTTCCTTCCTTCTTTCCTTCCTTCCTTCTTAGTTGAGCAATGGAAGGGTGGGTGAGTGGAAGCAGTCTTTAGCTTCTTTTTTAATCACATCCTTAATTCTAATTCACAGGGAATCACCTTCTAGGGAAGTGGTGGCTAACCTTTTTGGGCTCCTGTGCCGAAAATTGTGCATGCATGCCAGCACTCAGAAGGCAATGCACACAGTCCCCCCCCATACCCCCTATACATGCGTGTGTGATCCTCCCGCACATGCCTCACCTCTCTGCCCATGCACGGGTGATTCCCCATGTACCGTGCACGTCTGTGCGCATGCACGCAAGACCCCCTGTGCATGCCAGATGTCTCTGTGCATGCACTTATATCTCCCACCCTCCCGCACGTGTGCGCCATATACCCAACAATCAGCGGGTGGGGGTCGGTGTGCGTGCATGCACATTAGACCTGCTCTAGATAAGGGCTCTCGTCCTGGCAGTAATGGCTCTGCATGCCACTTCCGGCACACATGCCATAGGTTCGCTATCACAGTTCTAGAGTAAACATGTTTAGGATTACTACAATACTTGCTTTCCAATTTATAATCCATTAGACTTTTCATGTAGGAAATGCCTCCTCTTTAAGTAACTACCTTGATTTTGCAATGGGAAGGTATTTCCTTTTCTTCTTATGTAGTGCCATTTCTCATTTGCAGCTCCTCCTCCTTAGTATTTCAGTACAGGTAGTCCTCAGCTTGTAACAGTTCATTTAGTGACTATTCAAAGTTACAACGGCACTGAAAAAAGTTACTTATGGACATTTTTCACAATTACAATCGTTGCAGCATCCCCATGGTCATGTGATTAAAATTCAATTGTTTGGCAACTGATTTATACTTATGACGGCGGCAGTGTCCCAGGGTCATGTGATAACCTTTCATGGCCTTCTGAGAAGTAAAGTCAACGGGGAAGATGAATTCACTTAACAAACATATTACTAACTTAACAACTGCAGCAATTCACAGAACAACTGTGGAAAGAAAGGTTGTAAAATGGGGCAAAACTCACTTAACAAATGTCTTGTTTAGCAACAGAAATGTTAGGCTGTATTGTGGTCATAAGTCAAGGACCACCTGTACTGGGTGTTTTCTAATTTCCTTTTAAAAAATAATGAGAATTTTGTAAAGAACATAAAAGTAACACAAATTAATAAAAAGTAAACGCAAGCGAGCAAGAAAGGAACAAGAGAAAGAAAAAGGAAAAGTGCCAAAAAAGAAGTTTCTGGTTCCTTTTTCAGCAAATATAAGTAAATATCTCTTGCTCTATGATTACAAAAATATGCTCACTCTTTTCTATTATTCTACTTCTAATCATCAAAACCACAAATCATTTTTTTCCCATTTTATCCAAAAAATCTACAGGGGACTTCTAATCAGCTGTATATGTAGCTATTGTTTTTTTTATTGTCATCAAAGATGTTAATTTAGCCATTTTCAGAGGTTCCATCGTTTTCACCAACCACTGTTGTCAGTAGTGGTCAGCAATTAAATCTGTTTATATGTGAACATATCTTTACAATCCCATAACATCTTTTCCTTATCCTTTCTGAATCTTGTCTGTCCCTCCCTAGGCCAGAATCAGTATTTTTCCATGGGTGGTTGCAGTATTGCAACCCAAGCTTGCTCCAATAATTTAGGATGCTTTCTTTCAGTACAAGCATAGCCACCCCAGCTATACTGTTATTAAATGTAAAAAAATGAATTTGGATGAATGCAATTTGCTTTGGGATGGAATCAGATATAATTCCCTTAGCAACGGTAATCCTTGTTGCATGATCCCCCATTCACATGATCACATTTTGAGTGCTTGGCAACCTGTTTGCATTTATGGCCAGTTGCTAAGTGCCCTGCAATCATGTGATCACCATTTGCAATCTTTTCTTTTCTGTCCCTCCAGCTTTGTTAGCTCACAGCCTTTAGCATTTTATGTAACAGAATAATAGAATAACAAGAGTTAGAATGGTTCTATCCTCTACTCAAGCAGGAAACTGTATACCATTTCAGACAAATGCTTGCCTATTTTTTTCTTAAAACCTTTTCTTTACCTTCAGGGAGGAGGCTTTGTGTATCCAAAGCAGGACATCTAGGTTCAGTCACAGTTTTGTTCCATAGAGCATCAGCCTTGTGAACTCAAATTTCTTCTTTCCACTATATATTCAAAATGGTCAGTGATATGTGTGTATGTCTGTGTGTGCATGTGTGTGTGTGTATGTATATGTATGTAAGATGCAGGTTTATATTTATGTGTATGTGTGTTTGTATGTATAATGTGTTATGTATGCGTTTGAGTAATTATACACTTTTTCTTGAGAGCAGGCAACAGAATTTTATTTTTAATGTGGGCTGATGTGCTCACAGTAAAATAAATGACAAAGTTATCTTATCTTATCTTATCTTATCTTATCTTATCTTATCTTAAAACCTCCAATTAAAAACCTTGGTGGTTTTTCTCCTCGGAGAGAAGGATATAAGCAAAAGAGGTGAATTTCAGAGAAGATGCTTGTGAATGCCATGATAGTTTGGAAGATTCCTTTCCTAATCTTAACCATTGTGAGAATGGGGTTCACCTAGAGGATAGAGTGAGGTAATAAAAAGGTAAGTGTGGTGTGCCAGGAGATGGTTTATGTGCCAATGGGCCTTGAGAGCCAATATCTTCTAGCCCACAGCAGATTTCCACATGCCAGTAGGTGTTGGGTCCCATAGGGCCTTCCCCACGCAGTCACTTATTGATGGGGAGAGCTCAGATTGCGGTAACTGAGTAAGGCAGTGACATGAGCACCTTGCTCAACAACTGCACCTTGCTTAACAACCACTATTCTAGGCTCAGTTGTGGTTGTATGTCAGACCACCTGTACCAATCAAACCTATTCCTAAAGAACTTGATATAAACAGAAAAATGTCTGAACAAAAAACTTTTGAATTGTTTGAAGGGACAAAAAAAGCTGCAGATATAAGCACAAGCTAGGAATTTTTGATTAATTGCAGATTTTTGTAATAGCTTAGAGTAGAACAAGAGGATTGTACTTCTATACATCTCTAAAGAGGAGTTTCTACCATTCTCTACAAGCAGTATACAAAACTGGAGTAAGTAAATCTTGGATGTTCAAATTTCTGTTTCTATTTTCTAGCAGCTATGCAATATCTGAAAGGGAAACTGAATAAACTTCAGACTCTCCATCTTAGTTTAGAATATTTTTGCTGCTAGTTACTCATGAAACCAGGCAAGACCAGAGATGAGAAGTGTTTGCATCCTGATAATTGGGGGTTCTGAAATAAATAATACAACCAAGAAAGAGGCAGTTTCCAATGAACAGCTGGGACAGTTTGACAAAGGCTACTTGCAGCACTTCAAAGATGAACAGATTTCTAATGGCAGAAGTTTTTGTAGAGAAGAATTATGAAGTAGCCTCTAATCTACAAAAGCTTATCCCACCATACAATTGATAACATTCCTTTATTATAAAGCTACATTGAATTATTTGTGCTGGGGAGTAGTCTAAAGGATAAAAGAAAACTGATACAGTAATTCTTCCCACCCAGAGAAAAGTCCAATTATTTTCATAAAGGTCCAGAGGCAGGAAAGTGTATAATTTCTCCCATAGTTCTTTCACAGCAAAAGATATTTAGAAAAAAATTCTTCCAATTCTGGAAGCACTTTGTAGCTTTTGTTTATAAGTCATATTCTTGGTCGATCCAAATGTGTCAAATCCACCTGTAAAGCTATCCATATTTGTGGCCATCAGAACATTTTATGATAACAAATTCCATGATGCATCTATGGCAACCCATATACTCATATTTGGATAAAAGATATCTTGTTACATGGGTAAGTTCTATTTTCAATCTCTTCTCTAATAAATTCTAAAATAAATGTTGCCCTTTTCCTAGCTGCTTTCTAGAATTGTTATCCATATTACTAATTCTGAGAAATCCTCTTGGAGTTCTTTCCGATTGATTTTGGTTTACTACTCTAAATAATTTGACATTAAGTTTCAGTTCACACCAACCAAAGGTATAAAAATTGGTCCCTAATGCTAAAGAAAGGAAAATGTCACCCTTTACATTCTTCCACATATTGTAAATTGCCAAAGAACTTTGTTGTTGGTATATAATATGTTAACTAAATGAAAATCTATTTCAATTCTCTTCTTCTTTTTCATCTTCTTGAAATGGCACCACTAGCTCCTGGATAGTTTTGAAAAGGTTGAGAAAAGTTATGCATTTTGTTGAAGCAACAACTCTCCATCCATAAAGGAAATTCTACAACCAGTCTTCTTCTGGTACTCTGTCCAGGGTCCTGATTCCTTGACTAAGCTGGAGCTTAACGTACCTACCTTTATTTGACTTTCTTGAGTAGGATCTGGTAAATCCATAGCAGGCTTTTGAGAACTGCTGCCCATCAGCCTGAATAAGATTGATGGACCACTTTGTCTGATTTTGTTTAAAGCAGCTTCTCAGGGTGCTATTTTAAAGTACAAATTTCTTTTCCTGACAAATCTGTGAAAAAGAGGCACTGCCAAAAATATCCATTACATTCTTAACATTGCTGTATTGTGTTCCTGTCAATTTAGTCACAAAGCACATATGAAAGAAAAACAGACAGGCATATTGTAGCAGATTATAAGCACATTCTACCCTGTCACTTTGCCCCCTTAACAAAATTCCCACCGTTAGATAGAGAATTCTATAGTTGTGTGATGGAAGATGTACTTTTGCAAAAGCTTGGCTATTTTCCTGCATGCTTCAGCTGACATTTAAACTCATTTATTTATTTTGCAGTTTTGGAGGCTGCCCAACTCATGACGACTTTGGGTAGCTTACAGTTTAAAAAGGGTGATTGATTGATTGTGTGCCATTGAATCATTACAGCTCCTAGCAACCACATATATCAATATTCTCCACAATGATCTATCCTAACCTGTTATTTCAGGTTTTCACAACAGTGTATCCATCGCTACTGTAACTGAGTCCATCCACCTTGCTGCTGATTCATCTCTTTTCTTTCATTTTTCTAAGCCTTAGAACCTTCTCTAGATTTTCACATGATATGTCCAAAGTAGGATAATTTGAGCTTGGTGAGAACTCTGATTTGATATGTTCAGTGATCCACTGATCTGGTTTGGGAAAGGAAACAGTACTGAAAAGAGAGAGAGAAAAATAAGTGACTTAGATAAATATATAAGCAAAAACTCATTCAACAGTAATTCTCCCCTTGTTGTGATTCTCCGGCAGCAGGTACAGATGGCAGAGGTCTCTGACAACGAGGATGAAAGGGAACCAGTCAGGGAGTCTCTCAAGGACTTGGATGAGGGGCCTGCATCTGATGCAGGGATGGGGCCAGGACTATCTGAGAGTGGGGTGCTGCCTTTGGAGCTTTTGAAGTCTGGCAGCAGTGAAGCAGGGGACCCTGGGGAACATGTGCCCAGTGAGCATGCGCGCATGGCTGCTCAAAGGAGAGAGCAGCTGAAGCAGCAAGGGCGACTCAGGAATAAGGCTGGAAGGTAATGGGCCCTCCCATAAGGGATAAAAACCAGCCCTCAGGGATGTGTTCTTTTCAGGAAGCAAAGAAGTTATCTAAGTCTTCGTTGAAGCCCTGCTAACACCGGCTTGTTTTTGAAACTTCTGTCAGTGGATATTTATCAGTAATTAGACTTCTGTTCTTGCCAGTCTTTTACAACCTTGAAAGGGCTTGTTTTTATCTCAGGCAATTAGGTTTAAATGACTCTTGGTTGGGAATGCAAAGAATTCCCAGCACCACATTAAAAAAGGTTTGCTTTTATAGTTTGTGTTTGTTTAATTTGAACAAGTCTTGGGTCAAACAACCAACTTGCCTGAAAGAATACCTTCCTGAACTTCATCAGGATGAAAGATATTTGTATCTCTAGGGGGATGCTATTGCAAAAGGAAGGTCTTACAACAGGAAAGGCACATTTCCTGTATGCCACGAGATGATATGACTTAATTCATGGGAATCCAAGTGCTCTCAGTGCATTGTTGTTTTAATGGCTAGACAAATCTTCTGAGATATTTTTTTTAAAAATAGTGCTTATTAAGGATATCTCACACCATGTTTGTGACTGTAAATATGGCCACTGGAGCCTACTCCTCTTTGTAGCCTTATTATAATCATAGAGGGAGGGGAAAAAGAAAGCTAGACAATAACCATTATCAATGCCACTCAAGCTACAAGATAAAGATCCCCAGGTTGAGTTTGACTCCTGATGACTACACAACCAAATTCATATTGTTGCTTGAGATAAGGAAGTTGTTTACCACTTCTTTTTTCCAGGATATCCACACTAGTCCACCACTCAGAATTTTCTGAATGGTTTCCCATCCTAGTTATTAGGCAGATTTGACCAGTCAAAGCCACCTGTGGTGGCTCTCAAATTGCTGCCTTTGATTATTATAACGCAAATGGTGGACATCAAATAGTAGAACATTTCTGAAGTAGATAATTTTTTTTAATCTAAATTACTTACTGGGAAAAAAAGCAACATGAGAAGTCCACATATTTTATTGAAAGTATCTTATATACTTTCATATTATATATTATCTTATATATCAGAACCATAAAAAATACAGAAAGGGCTATAGTGCATAAAATATTCAAGGCATAACTCCGAGGACAAATTAACTGAGTGAAATGGGAAATGGAATACAGACTAACAATTCAGAAAAGAAAACTGCAAAAAAAAAATACTGGCTAGATTTAAGAAGTATAAAAATAGAGAAGTAAATATCATATTCTGAAAATAGCTAGAGCACATGAGGTTTTTTTTAAAACAGCTATCTGGGTAGATTCCTTTACAAATGTTTGTCAATTTTCTTTCAAGAAATTCAGTATTAATATACCAATGCAGGGAAACCTCCATCCTATGTCATGACAGTCATACGTTGAGGCACTCATGTGACCAACCCGATTTTACCATATTTTTGTGACAATTATTAAGCTAACATAGCTTAATATGTTAAGCTAACATTCTTATCATTGGTGGGATTCAAATTTTTTACTACCGGTTCTGTGGATGTGGCTTGGTGGACATGGCAGGAGGATATTGTAAAATCTCCATTCCCTCTCCACTCCTGGGGGAAAGATACTGCAAAATCACCATTCCCTCCCCGCCCCTCTAAACCTGCTTTCCAGCTCCATTCTCCTGTGCAGGGCAACAAAAGGAGACCCAGCCAATCAGCTGGGACTCGGGAGGCAGAGAATGGGGGCGGGGCCAATCAAAATTTCCACTACCATTTCTCCAGAACCAGTCAGAACCTGCTGAATACCACCTCTGATTCTTATAGCTTAATCTGATTGGTGACCTGGATCTGACCAACCCCAAATTAGGCAGCATTGTCGTCGGATGTTGAAGATTATCGGAAGAACAGACCCAAGGACTGTTAAATTGCAAATTCTCTCCAGTCAAGGTTCACCATGTTGTTGGGTACCTCATGATTTCCTCATGATTACAAAAGACTGGGTTAAAGACCAAGTGAAAAGTAAATATATTCTATTTAATATTCTATTAAATATTTCAGTGTAAGCCAGCAACTCACCCAACTGTTGTCTCTAGCCTGATGTGTTAATCCTACCAATAAGTTGTTTTCTGTGTGGGCTGGGAACATCACTTTTAAAATATATTACAATTTCTTCAAGGGTCCAGCTGGGAATAGATGGTTGTTAAATTAACAGCTTTTACATGCCTGCAGTACCAAAAGGTGTTCTTATGCCATGTTCTTACATTCTCATGCCAGACATGCTTAGAGCTCAAAGCACTGTTAGCGACTCCACACCCACTTCATGGTCTGTTTCTGTTACTCCCCTCTGGAAGGAGGTTTCCAAGTACCAGATTCTGTAACAGCTTTGTTCCCTCTGCCACCTGTCTAGTAAACTTGCAAGATTGGCTTTTATCACCATGTATATGTATATATCCGAACTAGGCTGTGTTGTTTCTGTGTCATATATGTGGGTACATGCACAATTTATTTATCCATGCATTCATTCATGCATGTCTGTGTCATGTAATTGGAGGTGGAGACCCTTGAGAGCTGCATGCAACAAAATTTCATTTTAATGTATGCTGATTAGTGTACATTCAAAGTGACAGTAAAGTAATTCTAAGTCTAAGGCACACTGGGATTTTTTTCAAAACATTAAGCAAGCGAGGTCCCAAAGGTGCTTTTTCCACAACAGGCAACTGGATTTTCTTTGTTTTTTTTCCTTGAAGACATTTTGTTTCTCATCCCAGAAGCTTCTTCAGTTCTTCATCCAAGAAACTTCAGGACTGAAGAAGCTTTTTTGGATGAGAAGCGAAATTTCTTCAAGGAAAAACAAAGAAAGTCCAGTTGCCTTTCGAAAAATCCACTTTTGGGACTACTCCGACCTGGATGACAGAATCTCCATGGGCATTAAGCGAGGAAGCCCTGAAAGACGTCCGTGCGGGTGCTAACCATCTGTCCTCAGCTGCCGCCCCAGGAGGCTGCGTGCGCTCCGTCTTTTGTTCCTTTGCAAGTCGAGGGCGCAGAAAAGCGAAGATGGGGACTCATTCAAAAAAAAAAGTGAAGCCTCCCCCCGCCCCAACCAACTTCAACCGGCGGGCAGGCCTCCTCCTTCGCCTCCTGTCGAACCGCCTCCCACGTAGGCGCCCCTTTGCTCCCCCCCCCCCCNCCCTTTGCCCCCCCCCCCCTCGCGGAGGGCCTGCCCGGCTTCTGGCCGCCAAACCCCGCTTTCCTTTTTCGCCGTCCGGCTTAGTGGACGGAACTGCAACGGGAAGAGGAAAAAGCGAGGAGCAGGGAGGAGAGGCGGAGTCCGGCCTTTGTGACGCCACCGCGGTCTCGCCTCCCCTCCCGGGCTTCCCCACCACCCATTACTTTCCTCTCTCTCTCTCTCTCTTTTTGTTCGTTTTTGTTAATGAAACGCGGCCCCCGCCGCTCCGCCCCAGCGCGCGCTCGCCCGCCGTGGGCTGCCCAGCCGAGGAGTTTGTGCGTCCGGCGCGCCCGCGCCCGTGCTCCCCCCTCCGCGCGCTCGCGCGCTCCCTCCCGGCTTTCTTCGCCGCGGGCCCGGTCTGCCTCTCGGCACCCTCAACTCCCCGCCAGGCGCGGGAGTCGCTCTCTCTCTCTCTCTCTCTCTCTCTCTCTCTCGCGCCCGTCCAGCCACCGACGCGCACGCAGGTGCTTTCCACGCCTCGCCTTGTCTCTTCTCTCCCCCGCTCCCGCCCTTCTTGTCTCCGCTTTCTCCTCCGCCTCCTCCTCGCCGCCGCCGCCGCCGAAGGAGCGTCACTGGGAAGCTGGAGGGTGGGCTCTTTGGAAGAGAAGGAGGGCGCAGAGAAGACAAAATGAGGGAGGCTTCCCGTTAACTGCAGGAGCGCTGCCGCCGCCGCCGCCGCTCCATCCCACGTGAAGAGTCGGGAAAGGCCAAGAAGGAACCGCGAGCAGCCGGTCCCCCAAACTTTTCCCACCTGCTCTCGCTCTCGCTCTCGCTCTTTCTATCCTGGATTCTGGAAAAGCAAGAAGCCGGACGGCGCGGGAATAGACCCAGCACTGACTTTTCTCCGGCCTCTGCCTTCCCGCTCTTCTGGCATTTGCAGTCCGCCCGGCTGTAACGAGGAACGCCTCGCCTCCCGCGCCCTGGGCCGTTGGCTTTGCCTTCCGCCCGCCGGTTCTTCTGCTCTGGGGTTGCAGCTCCCTTCCCCATCCCAGTGCGGGGGCTCCCTTTCTTTTCTTCTCCAAACCCCCCTCCCCCCACTTTCCCCGCCGTGCAAGCTGAATCCTCCGGTTCCTCCCTTGCCGTCTGCCGCTCTGCCTTCTCCACGTCTTGGCGAGCGATCTGGCTCCATCCATCCTTTTCGCGCCGGTTCCTTCCTCCCAACAGCTCCTCGGAAACGGGATACACGAATCCACACCCCACCCTTTCAACGTAGGAGAAAGCTCCTTTCACTTTATCGCTTCCCCCCTTCCTCCCCCCCCCGCCCTCAATCTTCTTTTCCATAGTGCAGGTTCTCTCTTCACTTGTTTCGCTTGATCCTGCCTGTTCCTCACAAGAGGTTTCCCCTCCCCCCCCCCTTCTCCCTTGGGTCACTTGCGCGCTTTTCCACATTTGCCCGCTTTCTCCTGCAATTTGACAGGCAGGCAAGGAAACGGGGGTAGATGTGGAGAACTCTCCCCACACACACACACACACACACACACACACCTTCCCATGCCTTCGATGACTGATTGCCTGACCGGTGGTGTTGGATGCTCAGAGGAGAAAGTGGACAGCCCACTCAGCGATTTCGTCTGAGGGATGCCGGAGGTGGCCGAGATGATGACTTGATGCTTTGCCATGGATGGGTTGAGATGCTTCATGGTTGCCTTGGTCACGCTGCTCCTCTATCGCCCAGGTCCACCTTGGTGCACTGCCCGACACCTGGTGCTTTGGACAGGGTTCCCGGTATTGCTGCCCATCTTACTGTCGGTGCCCGCAACTCTGACTTCCCCAATAGCAGGTAAGGGGACAGAAATGGTTTGTCCTCCAGGTCCCAGGTTTCAGCTTCCTGGCTTCAGTGTCTTTCCAGCTTCTTTTGTTGAGCCTGCAGTTAAGGTTCCTTTTTAAGGTCTTGGGAAAAAGTCCTGCTGTTTTACCTTCCCAGCAGATGTTGTAGCCAAAGGCTTTTATAGAATCATTCCCGTCTTTCTCATCCTGCCTTCATTTGCAGGACAGTTATAAATAATGGTTTATCCACCAAATGAAAGTGTTTCAGGAATGCTATAGGGATGTGCACTGGGAGGATGTAGAACAATTAGACTTATGCCTCTCTCTCTCTCTCTCTTGTTTAATGTATCATGGAAAGGAAATCTATTTGCCGTTTGCTGGGCTTGAATGATTAATATCTGAGAATTACTTTCTTTCTAAAATTGTTTTTACAAAGGCAATATATTCTTTTATTTGCTGGGGAAGTAAATAACCCTCTATCCTTCTGTGTGTGAAAAGGGTAGGAGGCCCTGTCTGTTGGAATGAATAAGGAGTGGCTTGCTGCTTGTAATTCAATTGCGTTTGGAAAATGGATATGCCCCTAACAATTAATATACGTACATTAACAATGTATTTGGAATTTGCATTGTTTTGGAGAACGGTGAAACATTTTTCAAAATAAGTGCTTAGGTGTTTGGAAAGGTCTTAGGAAAGACCTTTCTTTACTGTACAGTTAAACCTTGTTCACATTTGTGTGTTCAAATGGATCTGGTTTTGCAACACTCATCCTAGTTTGCTAGCATTAAACTGCAAGTCTATTTTATTTTGCTTTCTATTTATAGTAAACTTTGAAATCCAGCTGGGTAATTGAATTATATAAGTGGTCTTAATAAATTAAATAAATCATAAAGGTGGCAAACACATTATCTAAATAATTTCCATTTCTAAAATGATTCCTTCCCTTTTCCCTCCTTGATTGCCTGCTTGTCTGTCTCATAAAAAGAAAATACCACAGGAAAACTTTATTACAAACTTCCATGTGAACTGAAGTTCAGCACACCTGGAGAGTACTAAGAGAGGTTACTAAGATGGGGAAGTCTGATTTATCTAAAAGTTCAATTACTTCCAGGTACATTTGCTTGCCAATTGAAACAGTTCTTATTGGCATACCAGTACTGATAAAAGTGATATTGGTAAGATGTTGGCTTTCTCTAGAACTCACCTAGCTACAATTTGGAATTCCCATCCTGATTCTCCACTTGGAATGTTCTTTTCAGCAAATGGCAGAAAACACCTATCAGACTTTTATTAAAAATTGAATTATCACAATACCTAAGCCTTCTTAGTTACAGTTGATGTCTTGTTTGAATGTTATGCTTTATCACAGAATAAGTAACATTATGTCATTATGTTCCAAATACTAAGAAGCAACATTGGAAGAGAGCTGGGGAAATCAGAGTTGGATTCTCAAGATTTATAGTACCTTCAGGATTGAAAAAATCAAGTTGGAGTTTTGAGAAAGGGCAAATTTCTTACTCTGGGAATTGAGGTGGATTTAAAAAAAAAAAGATGTAACAGCAGCGTGGATTGTGATTTGGATTCCTGGGGAAGGATTCAGGTTGGGAAAGAGATCAAGTGGATCAACATGTGTTGAGCTATGATTGAGATATGAAATTGATATAATTGATTGAATAACCCTTGTTAACTGCTGTAGTTAATGCAATTAGACATAACATATAGCATGATATAGATCACAATAATTTGGTTCGCTCAACCTGTTAAGCCAAAGTAAACTTCTTGACATAATGTGTTGCATAAACACGGATTGATCCTTGTGGACTTTTGTACATTTCTAGGTTAGATTCAGAGATATTCTTGCTACCTCATTTCTAGATGAATAGGATATACTGAGTGAAAGATGTGTCAAGAGATTCTGCAGTTTGGAGAATATGGACATCTTTTAAAAAGTGCCTTGTCTTAATTATTATGCACTTTTATAATTTGTATATACAATCGTCCCTTGGAAATGGTATATTGAGGTTGAACAAGCTGACTAAAATTTGGAATCTACAGATCTACCTTATCTGAAAGATACCATGTGGAGAAGACTGACTTATATATCCTACTGTTTGACAAATTGACAAGGCTTCTAAGGTCTCTTGCAAAACGAATGGCTGTCATTCTTCAGGTCTGCAAGGCAATTTACTTTATTCAGGTTTTACTACACTTCAGGTCTTGCAGTTATTATTCAACCGGTGCAGGCTTTACCAAGATCTACTAGATAAGTTCAGCAAGAATTTTATCAGCACATTTATCCTAGTTCTTTTCTTTCTCCTCGTTAGGTCAGGATTAACTGCTCTGCACTGACATTTTTTCCTTCTCCAAAGTAAACTGTCTTCTATGTTGTTACACATTTTCCTGTCTGCAGTCAAGACAGGTGGAGCTGCAGCGGAAGTTGAACAGATGATTTGTGGAAAATGTACCTGGATGCACTCTGGGAATTAGTTTGACACCCATTCTCAAATACACTCCTCCTTGCCTCCTTTTCTAAGCAGATCTGAATCTCTTTTCCATTAAGGAGGCATTGATATCTTTATAGTCATCTACTACTGGAAATGTGATTCTGTAGGAGAATTTGAATAACCTGATTTTGAAAAATCACTTGATTTGCCCAGAGAAATAGCTTTCAAAAACTTATTTTTAAATTGACTGAAAAGCCTTATCTATGGTTTGAACTATCCTACTGATAATTTTTTCCAGACTTCACAGTTTTACTTTTTTCAGCAAATAGATTTTTTTTAATTTATGCAGGTGGTTTTTTTCTCTTGGCTTTGCAAGTATAAACATGGTACTTGTTGAGTTATGACAGTGTTGTTGTTATAAATATTACTTTCAAAAAAGCTTTTATGTTCTGTGTTTTTGTTATAGTATTATAATCATATATTTCTTTTGCATATTGTTCAGAGTATTCTGCATGAATTGTTCCATTGTATAAGCGTATTGTAAGTTTTAAAACAAGATATTTATGCTACTATCTAATTTGCACTAAGCATAGAGTTATCTTCCATTTTAACCTATTTAGGAAAAGTAGTAGCTTAGAGGTTAGGTCAGTTATCATATCAGTCCTTCAAGTATTTCAAAACAAATTGATATTGTAATAATTATAATGGCCTGTGAAGAAAATGGACTTTGGTGATAGCAATATTTCCTTCCTTCCTTCCTTTGAATTACATGCCAGTCCAATAGATAATTGACTGTAACCAACTTACGATCCCACTTCACTTAAAGATTAAAACCACTGTGAAGTAACTAGATAAATGAACAATGTTATATTGTAAATATCCTATGCTGCAGGATCATTGTATATCATTAATATTTGTATTTTTTAACTGGTACATATTCTAACCATTCACTTAGTGACTGTCCACAGTTACAGTGGCACTGAAAAAAATGACTTACAAGCAATCCTCACAGTTAATTCCCTTGCAGTATCCCCACAATACTATTATCACAATTCAGGCACTTGGCAACAATCAACTGGCCACGAAGTCAGTGAGGGAAGCTGGATTGACTTCGATTCGTTTTACTGCAGTAATTCACTTAACAACCATGACAAAAAAGGTCACAAAATCAGGCCAGACTCACTTAACAACCACCTTGCTTATCAAGGTAATTCTGATCCTGATTGTAACAGTAAGTTAAGGACTACTTGTACACATATTACAATGAATTTGGTCCAAAATCTGTTGAAGCAAACCCATATGTATCTTTCATGGTGGAATTGTTTGCTTAGAAGAGCAGATTCTTTGCCTCTTTTTAGACTAGCAAGATCATTTATTCGAAAACTAACTAATTAGAAGTTAAGACATTTCTAAAGCAAAGGTTGGCATGTAATTAATTGAATGTAACAGCATGCCTCCCCTGACGTTGACAGTAAATTTCCCTGCTCTGGGTCCCTATGTTTGTTGCTTGTATAATAATATAATTTTGAATAAGTATGTGGTTGGTTATATGCTTTGAACATTAAAATATGTCCATATTGCACTGCCAGTCCTTTTACTTTTTAATAAAGCCATATTTTTCTATTCACATTTGAACTGGAAATTCAGAGTTTTTCTTCCACCAGGGTTTTGTAGGAGAATAATTACTTCAGGACCAAACAGCTTTTAAAAAATTGCCTGTAATTTGGTTTTTCTGATTTTTTAAAAAAATAAATGAATTTTAATTTTGTAATTTATTTTTAAGCATTGTTGGTTTTACTACAATGGTGTTATTTAGGACTATTTTATTACTCTTTTGTGAACTACATTGAGCTTTAATGAGAGAGAGAATTAATAAAATAACAATAACAACAACAATAATAAATAACAACAGCATAATAATAATAATAATAATAGGAAGCAGTGGTTTGATCCAAGAAAGTAATGAAACAGAGAATATGGGTGTTTTAAGAATTATCCCAAGACTTAATTTGAATGATAACATTGTAGTTATCTATTTATTTATTTTATTATTTACTTACTATTTATATGTGAACCAAACCAATGCTTTTATTAGTTATACATGCAGTTTTTTAAAAATTACATGTGTAGGAGTTACTATTTATTTATATGACTACAAGGAATTATTTTAAACTAGATTAATTTAAAGAGTTCTTAAATAAACCTCTAATACTTGTTATTAATTTTTATCCATGGTTTTTAAACATCCAATTTGGTCCTTGATTAAAAAAAAATCCATGAACTTAGTTTGAAAACTTTTATAGACAGTAAAACAAATTATGATGAACCATAATTAAGAGAAGGAAAAATTTCACAACAATAAAGTTTTGAGGTAATGAAATCCCCTGATACAATCCTACTCTGAAGTCTGGAAGGCTAATTAAAGCCTGCCTTTTGCTTGGACCATAATAAGTTGATCCTCTAGCACAGGAATGTCAAACTCGATTTCATTGAGGACTGCATCAGGGTTATGCTTGGCCTGGGTGGGGGCTGGGTGGGTATGGCCAGGGTGGGCATGCCAGTTCGATGTCACTTGTGTTGGGGGCACCTGTGGTGGCCTGAGCGCTCTGCCAATAAAAATGGAGCTCGAGAGTTCGTGGCCCTCCCCAGCTCTATTTTTGCTGGCAGAGGCACCACAGGCCAGTCCTTTGTTGTTTCCAGGGTGGCCCCATGAGCCAGATCTAAGCACCCCGTGGGCCGCATCTGGCTCACGGGCCTTGAGTTTGACACTCCTGGACTATACATCTCTATAGGCTCAATCGAGTCATCTTTCTAAATTTACTCCTTTGGTACTCAATCCATCTAAATTCTTTACATCCACATTTGAAGTCTCTAGTTGTAGTCTGCATTTGGAGACAGGTATGATGAATGTGGAGGCCAAAATTTTTATTTCATTTTTCCCTAATATTATCCCCCCCCACCCCCAATATGGCTGACTTCTTTAGCACTGGAGGATGGATTTCATTTTGCAGGAAAACGATCATTATCACAGAAATGAGCATCACTCTAGCTGTCTCCTCACTTCTCTCCACTATAAGCAAGCCAAGTAACTTTCTTAAATAGTGAACAATGACTATGGAGTACTAAACTGATTTAAATGGGATCCCTAATCTCCATGATCCTTGTCATGCAGTTAGAAGGACCCCTTTGACTTGCTATAATACTTTCCTTTGGCCATTCTTGATGAAAGATATATAATGAATCCACTTCCGGAATGTCTGTGCCCCTGTAATTTTGGATACATATCTATTCAAGGTGACTTTCATATTCATTTTATAGAGATATTGTAAGAACTCCAATCTTAGGCCATGTGAAATATTTTCTCACAGCTGTCTGAGTAAAATTTTATACTACAGAAAAGTATGTATCTATATACAGTAAATATGCATGTATATACTGTATGTATTTGATTTATAAACTTCACTCCAATGGTTTTATGCAGTTACTGGGCTGTTCAGTAATTGGAGTCAATGAATGAGTGAATGAATGAATGAATGATTTTAAGTAGCATTTATACATTCAGTACAATAGGTTGCCTTCTTATATACTGTAGTAAAACCAAATAACAATAATTTTGAGGAATTACATTATAAAAAATGGTTGCAAAGTTTGTTCTAAAACCTTGTGGCTAAATTTTTCTGTTCAAATCTAGTGATGAATTGATAGGAAATTAAGAGATGCTACATTTGGTTCCGAAAAGTAAAAATCATTTAATGAAGTAAATATAAACATTTCTATATCATTCCCATTTTAAAAAGCCCTCAAAAGTACTATACAATAGACCTTACTTCCAATTAAGCATATATTGCTTAATCAATCAAGCTATAATTTGGGACACTGACTTATCTATTGTTTCAAAGATAGTTTTATCCTCTTATTTATAATGAGCAACACAATATAGCTCTCAGTTTTGAATTGTTACAGCAGTTTTGCTGCTATAACAGATCACCCCATACAATTAAGGTGTAAATTGCTTAAGATGGAAAACTTAGTTTGGTCCTTAAGATGTCTAAAATACCCCAAGTGATATAAAATGCAATAATATTGCCAATCAATTTTTAAGTATTCACTGTGTCCTCGTGACGCGCTGCTACTGATCTGTTTACCTGAGCCAGCAAGCATACCATTTAAAAAACAACAACCTGTTTTATAAACTCTTATATTTTTGTTCTTCTGTGTATGATTTCTAAAACTCAACAATCTCATAGCTGACTACTGATCTCTTGGCTTCATTTATATTCCATTTTTCTTCCAGGAGCTCAATATACTTCTACATATAAATAGTGATAGGTTTTACACATTGTGCTAAGCTATCATTTTGTTAACCTTGGTTGTTTATCAAATCACAGCTGATTATCTTTACATCTTTTACTATGCATAAACTGTAATTTAGAAACCACCATCCTTGCATCCATGCGCAGCCTGTAAAAATGAATTGGTGGCTCAGCAAAATTGTAAACCAAACCAGTGATGGGTTCAAAGTGTCCCAAAGAACTCTGTAGTTGAAAGGAGTCTCGAATCTGGTGTCCACAGTTCTAGATTGCAGTATATATCTAGCTATGGGGTTTTTTTTCATTCACCCCTTCTTCAAGAGTATTTCTGTCACTGAATTTTTCACATGTAGACATCCTTTGTGAATACAAATAACCAGTTTTGCTTTATGAAACTGACCTTTATATCCCATTCAAATGGAAGGAAAATGAGGACAGTGGTGAATGTATTTACATGAAGAACTTGAAAGAGTGCAGTAGGGTATTCTTCACTCTTTGCAGAGTGTAACCCTGTTATATTAGAGCAATTGGTTTGTCCAGAGAATTTCCTACAGAGAAGTTCATTAACACAGCATGGAGCTGAGCTGTAGGCTGGACTTTGCTTGGCATTAGATGCAACAGCAAAATCACAGAAGTTTAAAGTAGTGTATCCTTAAAAGTGTGATCCAGCCCTTTGAGTGTTCTGAAGTATCCATACTTCTGAAGAATGTGGTGTCAGCAACCTTTGACTTGCTGATCTTAACAAAATATTACATTTAAGGATCACTTTGATTTGCAATGGGAGACAAAAGAATAATCAACAAAAGCAGATATCCTTTCCCTCTTCTTTTCAGTCATTGTCTTAGAGTCAAAAAGGGAACACCCACAATTCTTTTCTTGACAGCCATGCACACACAAAGCATCCCTGTGGGAAATTACAAAACAAGATTTATCATTGACAGTAGACTAATAAAGGTACTCCTGGGAAGTTTATATTTTAGGTTGGGCTTTCAGTTCAGGGATGACCATCTTGTTTGGGATTTGATAGCACCAAAGTAGTTAAAATCCCTCTTCCTGTGACAAAGGAACCCCTGCCATCAATTCTGTCTCTTGAACACATGGCATTCTTTTGTTTCTGCCTTGTTTGCATAAAGTTAGATTGTCAAAGATAGATTTACATTTGTATAGATCACAGTGACTGGCATGGTTTTCTGCACCAAAAATTAGACTCTTGCTGGAATAATTTGATTTCAGTATAACAAATGGTTAATTTATTTCGGTGTCCATTTTGATAGTGAAAGAATAGCTTGCTGCACATTGGACTCTAAAGCATGTGATTAGACCTCACTTTTTTGTTTGAAACATGCACACATTCAAATGTATTTTTTCTTGATCATGGCTGACTTCTTTTGACATGGAGAGGTCTATTTTTCTGAATAAAAGATATCCACTATAAGGGATTTTACATGTTAAATGTGCCAAAAATGTGAGCTTGGCAAGAGAGGTAGCAGGAATAACATAAGACTAAGGAACAGTTGCCATATATTTGAAACCTCATTGGCTGATATATCTATGATGTGTGCTACTATCATGTCTTTTTTCTTTTGAGATATGAAATAAAATATATAGGGTTCCTGTTTTGAAGACAGATGCAACTCTGTGTGACCTAGGAAAAGTTGAAGTTGCTTTAATCTCAAAAAAGGTGTTGAGGTATAGCAGAATTTGTCCATGCATGACTGAAAACCCCTTTTTTACTTTCAATCTAGAAGATATTAAGCCCTGCAGAGTCCTAATGTGAACTCATTTGCCAGTGATTTCATGCCACTTAAAATCAAATCTAGAAACACAAGCTTGAATTTTAGGACTTCCCGTGCATATGTTTTCTTCTTTAAGAACTTGTAAATAACGGAACATATGCTTTGATAGAACCAGTTTTGTTCCTATTATTTTTGTTGATATTTTATTATTGGGATAATTTTATGGACTTTCTTGTCCTCTATCTAGAATTTATTTATTTATATTTCATACTTTTCAATGACTCATCTCCCTCAGAGAGGGGCTCTGGATGCTGGAGAGTTTAATCAAAAAAATTAAAGCTTGAAATCAGAATAATTTAAGATTTAAAAAATTATAAAATAAAATTATAAAAAATTCAAAAGATGAAGAATTCCAAGCTGGGGGATTAACATTTATTAACACAGGTGTGGTGGGGTTCTCATGGGGCCAGCCAGCCCCATGGTTGTGTGCGTCCCTGTGTCCCCCACACAAGGCTACGCAGCCAAGTTTTGACCCCTTTGCAGAAGGCCAAAAGATTGGGGATTTTCCTTACGTCTGAGGTCAAGATGTTCCACAATGCAGGGACAGTGGCAGAAAAGGCTCTCTTCCTAAGACCCCAGCAGCTGAAATTCTTTGACTGATGACGTCTGCCACATATCTTCCCTGCCCAAATGATTGGGAGGAGAAGGGAACAGTTAAGGAACAAGAGTTGACTTGGGAGTAAAGGCACAGATGGATGGTGAATGGTCCCTCCCATAGGGAATAAAGAGGAGCAAAAGGGGAGTGGTGTTTGCAGGAGACAATTAGTTCAGTTCATTAGGTGAAGATCAAGTAATTGCTGCTACACAGTGGTGTTTGGAAGATATTGGTCTGGCAATTCTCCAAGCCTGATTGTTGATCTGTAGTTGTGAAATCTCATGAAAGACTGTTTGCCGTGACTTTGCTGGAAAGGAATTCCCTTTAACCTAAATAAAAGAAGTTTTTATTGGGACAAGGAGTCTCTTTTATGATTTTGGAAAGTCTAGGTCAGAACAGGTTGAGTATGCCAAGTATTCATTGTACCTATTATTTTTTGAGAATATCCTTCTACCAAAACACCAGGATACTAAATCCTATTATTTGTTAATTAAGGTATCTATTCCACATATGTCTCTCCCTTTCTTTTGGGAGTTCCAGGCACTATACAAAGAGGTCTCTTTTAGTTTTCTCCACAGAGAAAAGATCTTTGAAGTGGACAGTGTCAAAAACAAATGCCCGGCTCGAAGTTGCCCAGTCAACTTTGTGGTCAAGCAGGGAACTGAACCTGGGTCTCAGCTGTCCAAGCTGAACTATTTAATTGCTATACTGGCTTTCATGAAACATCTTAGATCTCTTTTCTAAGTAAGGATTGCATTGTGAGTCCTGTAATTTAAGTTCTGTAGAAATTTACAAATATGTGGAATTTTGTGGTGTCCTAACCATTTTTTCTCCCAACCTAGGATGGCCAAAAGTAGTTTTCTGAAATCATGGGCTTTTCTAAATTTGAGGACATCATTTGCAAGCATAGCCTGACTATGCAGAGAATGTTTTTTGTCTTGGAGCAGATGAGTTTTGTAAAGAGTTGAGGCCAGCTGTGAAGTGTTTTGAGTAAAAGCAAACTATCCATCAAAGATTTCTTAAGTCTTCTATTACAGTGGACTGTGTCTAAAATAAATGGTATGTAACAAGGTTCTGGTGTCAGATGTGCACGGAACTTCTCAGCTGTCAGGATGGCCATCTTTATCTGTTGCACTTTGTATATTGTATATCCTGGTATGAATTTTTTTCTTAATTTAGGGGCTGCAATGGGCCATGGGAAAGGATTGAATTACACATGATATAAACCATATTCTAGAGTTCAGCATCTGTCCAAATACCAGATTCTGTTCATATAAATTACAATGGTGGAAAGACTTTATTTTGAAAGTCTAGCTTTTCATTTGTGTTTTGTAGTGAATTATTCAGTTTTTTATGGCAGATAAGGTTGTGATAATGATACTTTGGCATATTTTGAAGGTTTGATCTTTTTCCTTGTTCAATAAAATCAAAATTTGCAATTTTTAAAAAATTCTATGAAATTTACATTCACTTTTTTTAGAAATTAAAGAGAAACTGCCTTTTGCATCAAAAAAGAAATCATAGCCATGTTACCATGAAAAAACCCCCAATGGAATTTTTGGGTAAACAATTAAGAACAACAAGTGGCACAAAAGAGGGCAAAGTTTTGAGCTCTACAGAAGTCATAAACATTATATTTACTAGTAAACATTCCTGATCCTAACTAGGTGTTGGAGGTAGAGAATAATTTCTGCTATAGGAGCATATAACAGTATGAAAAAAATATAATAAAACTTTGATTCTCTTTGGAAGTATTGAGAAACACAATCAATTTGGCCATGCAAAACAATATGATGTGCTCATATTTCTCTCTTATCCTCCATCCTACAATCTGGAATTTGATCCTGATGGGCTCAAGGTTGACTCAGCCTTCTATCCTTCCGCAATTGGTCCAGATTATTGGGGGCAACATGCTGACCCTGTAAACTGTTCAGAGAGTGCTGTAAAACAGTGTTCCCCAACCTTTCTGGACTGGTGAACCTGCAGTGGTGGTGGGAAGAGGAGATAGCTTTGCATTCACATACACACAGCTTTCACAAATATGCCCAGCACTTCCACGGACCAGTTCTGGAAGTGTAGACTGGAAGCTGGGGACTTCTGCTGTAAAATGCTATGGAGAGGTACATAAGTTTAAGTATTATTGTTATTTCTATTGCTTGCCCTGTGAGGTGGGTTGGGCTGAAAGACTGATTGGCCCATAGTCACCTAGCTAAGACTATATTACTTGCTAATATATCTGTGCTGAAGGGTTTGGAATTTGCAGCTTGTTAGATCCTACTGACTCAGAATTTCCAGCACTTCCAATTGTGATTGGTTACAAAAAAAACACCTCTGTAATGTGATCTCACATCTCAGGGGTCATGTATTTTCCAATCCTACTGTACAACTGATTGCCTTGAGAACCAAGATGCTCTACCACATTATAGTACTGATTCAGGTCTACCTTGCCTTTTTCATTTCAACAACTCCTGCTAATTTGAAAAGGCTAGGATTGACAAAGGAAATTGTTTTTCACTAGAGGATAGTCTAATTTAGCTGAACAACATGTCATCTCTTTTTATGTTCACTTCCATGAGAATCTTATGTAACTTTGTAGGCTGGAAGTTTTTTATTGGTAGGTGACAGTTTCTTGCTTTGGGCTATTTTCCAAATGTAGTTGTTACTGATGACACAATTTTTGTGTCTGGTACAGAACAAAGTAATCAGAAGTATATAAACGTACTGAAATGATCTAGGCTTCAGTAGTATGTGGAGTTTGAGGCTTTAATAGTGTTAATTATTGCAGGCAATTAATGTCACACTCATCAAATTGTAGACCATCAAATACTGTTCAGTTATTAAAAATGTGATGTATGTTACACATATGTAAAAAGTCAACATAGAAGGAATCCCTATTTGCTTTAACAGAGTTTACATTGCTTGGGTGAGCACATATTTAATCTCCAGATTTAATCTCCAGATTTAATCTCCAGATTTAAATATGTGCTGATAATTGCAGGATGAATAATTGGGATTTCTTGACTATTTGTCAGGCTTTGGTCCACCTGATCCTGGAATTAAAAGTCTTACAAGCAGTGTTTCAAGGAAACATCCCTTAATAAAGTCTTTTATCATCTGTGCACGAGCTTCTCCCCTTGAGGCAGGAGGACCTTTTGATATATCTATAGCGTTGCTGTAATGGGCCACTCTTTACTTCTGACCTTGCCTGATTGCAGGTGTTTGTTTGACATGAAATAAACAGAGCAAATCCCCTAACTATATTGTAGTGCAGCCTTCCTCCAATCCAATATATGCAGCTCTCCACAACAGATAATCATTTTTTGTCCTGCTTTGCATAATTCATTGTAAATATAGTGTCTGAATATTAATTTCCAAAACTCAAGAGGTGGCAAGATTATTAAACTGCCAGTGTTCATTACAGGTGATCCTTAGTTAATGATCACCTGTTCAGCAACTGTTCAAACCTACAATGCTGCTGAACAAGGGGGACTTAAGACCAGTCTTGAAGTTCCAGTTGTTGTAGCATTCCCACAGTCAAGTGATTGAAATCCAGGTGTGTGGCATACAGTTCACATTTCCAACTCTGACAGCATCCAATGGTCACATAATTGCTTTTTGCAATCTATTTTGCCAGCTTCTCATAAGCAAAGTCAATGAGGAAACTGGGAGGAAGCTAAAAGGCATGGTCAAAAGAGGTTCTTGCTTAATGACCTGTAATGATCTGCAATGGAAATTCCAGTCCCCATTACCATTGGTAAGCAAAGAATTTACTTCTGGCACTATTACCTAAATACATTCTCTCAATACATCTATGCCTAATGTTTTCTGAATATTCTGAGTATTCCAGAAATTGGTACCTGAAATGAGAAAGTTGTTATCATGTTTGTCAAATTGAACTGCAGTTGAAACCAGCTTCAAATTCTGAACTGAATTTGAATTACTATGGAGTAATTCAAATAATGTGGAGTAACAATACTACCATTGTTTATTATAGAATTTATACCTTTTTTGTTTATTCCCAAGCTCATGGTTTAATTTCATTGTTCATTTCTCAATACATAATTGCAAACACTTTCTAACCTCCCCAAATCCTTTAAATATGTGCTAAGCAAATTACTGGATTAAAAAAAATATTGGTGGCTGACACTGGCTTTTAAATAAATAAGTAAATAAACGCTGGTTTTGAAACACAAATAACTAGAAAATTCTTCTCGGTTCAGGATGAATTAATTCAAAGCCATCTATTTTGCCATCCTATTTTTTCTTGATGGTAAAAATAATCCCAACACTCTCTATGGATTACTTAGTGAAGTTTCAGTTATATATTATATTTTTAACCATCCAAATAAAAAAACCCAGGCGATCATTTAACATATTAAAGAAAATTCCCATTCATTACTTTGGCAACCAATTACAAGGGAATTATGGCCATCAAAATTAACTGGTGCCATGGATTCCCAGTGGCTTTCTTTTGTTGATCTTCAGCTAAATGAGTTGTTTAGCTTTGATTCACTATATTTAGCAGGGTTTTTTTTTTCTTTTCGCTGAGGTGGGCACTTTTTTTTCATTAGACATGGGTGGAATTTTTATTAGGTAGACCTAGTCTGGTTAATATTTTCCTTACTGTCAAATTAAATCTTCATAGTTACAGTGACAGCATTAAGAAGTATCAGCACTTCATAGGAAATTATGTTTGGCACCCTTATGTTTCACCGTGTATCATGCCTGTATCTTCACTCACTCTTCCAAATAATTCTTCTCATTCCTTGCTGCCTTGGAATTATTGCAATCAAAATATTGCAAATAAAAACTTACTCCAAAGCTCTGGCATGTTCTGAGAACAAAAGACACCATCAATTATCAGAGGGAGGGGCAGGCTGTAACAACACACCATTCCCTTAAAATTATAAATATGCCTTGCAGTAGAACAAAAAGGAGAGATAGTACAAACACTTTGTTGCTATTTGCATCTAAGCATAGATCCAGATGAATGACACATTTGCATGGATGGCAAAAGCAAAAAGCAACTACTTTTCTGTCCCCCTACTTTGTGTATTCTTGTGGATTTGACCATTTTTCTGTAATTGTAACCAGTTGTTTAGTACTCAGAGTCATCCTCCCAGTATAGGCTTGAGCAGTGTTTGGGAAAATAAAAGGGATTGAGCGGGAGAAACCATAAGAAAAGAGGGATTCTTCTCTTTATGGCCCATGCAGGCCAACGTTGCCTTTCCTACCAAAGGAGAACTGAAAAATGTATCTGGCAGTTAAGTTTGGAAACTCCTTTTTACTAATGCCTGAGTCTCAGGGATGTTTGGTAAAAGGTGAAAGAGTCCCTGCTGATTTTTATTCCACTACTCCTTGCTGACTATTGGTGCTCATCTCCGTTTCAAGGCCATTGAGCCAGCACTGTTCAAAGTCATTTCCGTGGTCATGTGGCAAGCATGATGTCATAGAGCGCTGTTACCTTCCTACCAAAGTGGTACCTGTTTATCTACTCACATTTGCATGCTAGGTTTAGCAGGAGCTGGAGCAAGGATGGGAGCTCATCCCGTCACATGGAACTCACGTCTTGTTGGCTGGAAAGCCCAGTGTCTTAATCACTGAACCACCACATGATCCTTCTGCGATTTGAAAGAGACCTAAATATTGTGCTAAAGAATGAATAAAAAGAGTAAACCCAATTTTTCCTAATTTGATTTAGCATGCCAACCCCACTTAGATAATGTAGATGATTCCAGTAGTTTTCTGTGAACCATGTGCAAAACATGCAGCATCTTCCATATGCCTTCTGTTTTCCAGGAAATACAGAATATTTGAGTCTTGTGGCACAGAATATCTAGCTCTTTTTGCTGTAAGACAATTGACTCCCAGAATTAACTGGCTATGAGTTTTTGCTTCAATATTTAAGCGTTGCTAGGCTGAGAATCCTTGTTCTAATCCTTGGGGAGCTCCTGCAGCCCATCACAGTTATCAGTCTTACTCATGTTATTTATAAAATTAATATACTCTATATTGAATATAAAGCTTTGGAATGATGATAATATTGAGCTGATCCTTGCACATAATGAGGGAGGTTGGCTCTTTTTTTTTCCTCTTTATCCCATTCTATTTTTTTGTTGCTGTTCTGTTTTTGCCTTTTTTTGAGAGAGTGACTGCCAGCATATTGTTCAAAGGTAACTTTTTGATCCAAAAACTTCACAACCTAATATGGATTTAAGTGAGAAGTTTGGCTTAATACCAAAAATAAAGCAAAAAATTCAGTGACAAAGGAAGAATTTTTAACCCCAAAGCTGATTGTCAGCTTCAGGAAATTATTAGATAGAGAGTATTTCTCAGCAAAAATAATTTGATACAATTAATTAAAGTAGGGAAATTCTGTCTGAATTCAGGGTATATAAAACTGTGGGTCCCTTCCCTCTGGGTTTGCTGGATGGCTTCCCATCCAGTTTGCTGGATGGCTGTAATTCATCTTTGCTTTATATACTGAATTAGATACTTAACAATATGTCAGTGTTGCATTTGGATCTATACCATATGGATTAAATGTTGTTGTTGTAATACTTGTTAAACACATTTTAAAATTGCCTTTCAGATAAAGGGTCTTCCCAAGTGTAGAGAATGAATATTAGAAATCCAAGAGAAGCAAAGTAAAAATGCTCAATCCTCAGTTTTAGGACTTAGAGATTCCCAGATATTAATAGAAAGGTTTATTATAACACAAAGGGCTAGATTAAGGGCTAGTAATTATATTAATTAAATTAATGTAATTAGGGATAGTCCTCACCTATGACAACAATGGAGCCCAAAAGAATTAAGCTACATTATTTCAATAGACTTCCTTGTATGTGTTTATTCTTTTCTTAATTTTCCTTCATATTACATAGTAATTAATTTTACAAAGTAAACTTTCTGTCTGTGATAACTCCACGGGTATATGTATGTTTCTCTTCTTTTTAAAATAGCACAGGCTTGTCTCTTTCCATTTACCCAAATATTAAATGAAGATTATTTTGATACAACCCTGATCTCTAAAAGCAGAAAAGCTACTTATCTAATAATGGGGCAACTGTTTAACAGAAGCATTGTCAAATATGAACCTGGACTACAAGCACAGATATCCATTCCAATGATGGCAAAATTATGGAAGGTGTATCATAATGATACCATGTAATGTCAGTCCCTTCACGTTTGTGTTGCAGTTTCATACACCCATGTCTCAGGACCAGAGTTTCTATCGCAACAGTTACTTCTGGCTACAGGTCACTTTTACAATCCCAGTATCCAAATATTTGATCAGAAAGAGATTTCCAAACATTTCTAGCTGAATTCATTCAGAGGTTCTTTAAACTATTAATCTATTTTTACAATAGTTTTATTAAGAATTCAGATTAAACTGTTCTGAAGTAAAAAAAAAATAAAAAGCATAGAAAAGAGAAAAAAGAAGAAAAATAGGAAAAAAGAACAAATTAAGAACACAGTAAAGAAAAGAAACATAAAAATGGTTTCTCCCTTCATCACAAGCATTCCAGAATTTTAGTAATTTATCATCTTCTCTTAAAATACAAGTGTCTCTTCCTACCACATCCCATCTCTAATCTACAAACAAATCCTTAGTGCCTCCATCTGTTCAGACTTGATCAACCAAACTCCATTAAAAATTACCAGAAATAAAAGAAAAATTTTAGATCATCACTTTAAATGAATTTGTCTGAAGGTCCTCCCACAGAGCTGAATATCAATAAGAGAGGGGGTTGAATAATAATCTTTTCACAATACTGTATCCTTCAGTATGAAAAGGAAGTTTCTATTGATATGGTTAGAAGGGCTTTTTCTGCAATACAGAAGTAGCTCTCTTACTATGAGTTTAGCTTCAAGAATAGCACTTTTCTCATGTGATTGGAGTGGGTGAGGGACTAGAAAAAATGTGCCTGGAAGTAGACAGGGAAATGAAAAAGGAAATGAGAAAGGAAAGGGAAAACAAGTGATCCATACAATAATCAGAAGGGAGACTTTAGTGCTTAATTAACTAGCTGGGAAAACAAAGGCAGAATTTTAAATGTTCAAATCTTATTTCCTGCTCATTTTAAAAAATGTTTCTTGAGAAATTGGATTTGCATGTTAAAAAATCAATTTGGGTTTGACCTGGTGTTACTTCTAAATAAATCATCTACTTAGACTAAATATTGTTTTTAATGTTAAGCATAGGAGTAAATTATTTCTATATATATATTAAAAACCCTGTTTTGTGGTAATACTTAAAAGAATTGAGTCAGTTTCCTTTTATGTGAAATGAAATTTGAGCAGATGGCTTTTGATTTTATGGAGGTTTTATGAGGAAAGACAAATTTTTCACTGCTGCTGTTGGAGACTGACTGAACCATCATGTTATATGATCAGTAACCTTGCTGAAGAGTAAAATGTTGCTGTTTTTATAAATGATTTATTTAAAAAATAAATAAAGATCAGTCTGACTGGTCCTTGAGGACATTCAGGGAAAATTAAAAATTGAATAATTTCCAAGAGAATTCTAACTAGTGAGGCAGTTTTACCCATCTTTTATTTTTAATTTTACCTTGTTGCTTACTGATTTTTCATCTTGAATTACTATATTTTAAATTGTTTCCTGTGTTCTAAGACTTATACTATGGATGATTTAATGTTTATAACTCATATAAACTGCTGAGAATTGGTGGAATAAAAATGAAATGAATGGATGAATAAATAATTTCATCATGATGAACAGCTATATTGGTTTTCAGTTCATATATAAGTTGTGCTTAAGAGTCTAGTGAAAGTCCTGTCAGAATGGTATATTCAGTCTGCCATTTGTTAAGTTCTCTGAGAGCTTAGTGTGTTAAGGCTAGGTCCCACTGGCCGATGGATGCAAAACGTATGCAAAAAGGAGACAGCGGACGAGCAAAACTTCGGGGGTGCTCCATCCATTGTCATCCACTCCAAAAAGTGGCAAAAAGTGCGCGGAAAATGTATCCAATTCATCCGTTCTGCATCCGCTACGCATCCGCAACGCATCCGTTATGCATCCGCTATATCCGCTAGGTGTGCGCTACCCATCCGCGGAACTCGCATCCGCCCAGACGCAGGGAGGAAGCGAAACGGACGCAGAACGGATGCAGAACGGATGCCTAGCGGATGCAGCACGGAAACAAAGCG
>BHFT01000656.1:0-77243 GCA_004320025.1 Laticauda laticaudata | reverse complement strand
TATAGTACCGTGTTGTGGCTTTACAGGAGAGCTCTCGAATTAAGGAACGTTGACAGGTAATCCTTAGTGCGCTCCACTCACACACGCGAATAATTAGAGTGTTTTTGACACTCCTCACCCGTGTGAGAGTCTCTCTCAGGCGTGATAAGACTCGGCACCTAATAAGGTTCCACACACGCGCGCGCGCGATATATATAGTCGGTACGCGAGTGCAAATATATAAAATGCTCGCGTATAGCTCTCGAGTTGCACATATTTGACGCGATCATCGGTGTATAGCTAGGTGTCACTCGGCGGTGTTGTGTCGAACGGCAGGTATTGAATCCAGGATAGAGAATACATAAGATGAGTGTGCCAGGAGGTCGCGCGCGCTCCGATGGAATGTCTACTTCTCCAGTGGCGTCTGGTGAGTGAGCCAAGCGATTCCTGCTAAACCAGCATGGGATCAACCTACGACGTCATCCTCACATAGCGCGAGATTGCCAAGACACCATTATCGCACGCACTGACATTACACCGTTAGATTGTACCTCCTCACGCAATGCCTTTGGCATTTAATTTTGCGCGATAGCGGGGAGGATGCATTGCAGTCATTAAAGGACGCGTCTCCCTCGAACTCGTCTGCAGTGCAAAGGAAGGCAGCTCGCACGTGGCCAAGCATTCGAGAAAGACTTGTGAGGATACATCGAGTCCTTGCCTGCCTGGCCTGATGCCTTGCCTGCAAGCCTTGCTGCCAGCCTTCTCCAGCTTGCCTCCAAGCCTTCCTGGGCAGCCTCCACCCCCATTGCCAGAGCCTTGCTCTCTGCCTGGCCTGCCAAGGCCTTTGCTGCCAGCCTGCCTTCCCAGCTCCCTGCCAGCCATTCTGGTCTGCCAGCCTTGGTGCCTACCTTGCCTGGCTGCCTTCCTGCCAGGCTTTTCCAGCCCCCCATTCCTACAGCCTTGGTGCCTGCCAGCCTTCCCTGCAGCCTCCCTGCTAGCAGCAACCACAACCATGGGAGAAGCGAAAGTCTCAGTAACCTGCGCCATCCCTGGCAAGAGGCCAGGGCCACCCTCCCGCCTCCTGTCTTCTGGTGCTGGAGGCTTTCTTTGCTGAAGCTTCTCCTTGCGGTGGTGCTTCTTGCTGCTGCGTACTCTGCTGAAGCTGCTCCTGGTCCTGCTGGTCCTGCTGGTTCCTGCTCGTGCTTCCTGGACTGGCTCGTACTGCTCGTACTGGCTCATGCTTCCTGCGTTCTTGCTCATCCTGTTCATCCTTGCTGGTGCTGCTTGCGTCCTGCTGGTGCTGTTGGTGCTGCTGGGGCTGCGTGCTGCTGTGGGCTCCTGAGTTGATTACTCCTGCTGCTGCTGATCCTTGGTCCTGCTGATCTGCTGCTGAGATGATGAGCCTGCTGCTGCTGCTGCTGCTGCTGGCTTGCTGCTGATGATGATGCATTATGATCCTGCTGGTGATGATGATGATGATATCTGCTGTGCTGCTGCTGCTGCTGGTGGTGTAGAGGAGCAGCCCCTGACCACTCTGGGAGCCCCTCTTGATGGGGCCCATCTGGTCCTGCAAAGGGAGGAAGAGGTATATATCTGTCATTCAGTGTACTGGGGCTGACACCCCATGCATGGAGGAAGGACCTCTCAGCATCACGGGTCTGACAGCTGTCAGAGAGCTTTTCTCAACACACCATCACCATGTTGTCCTCTCAGGCAGGCACCCCAGTGGTGCTGGCAGACAGCACTCCAGCACCACCCACCTCCACCACCTGGACCCTTCACCCCTGAGACTGGGGCACACCTCCGAGTGACCAATAAGAGTGCCAGAGGACTGAGTAGCTGGCTCACCTGTAGAGTTTATTTGCGACACTGACTTGGGTCATTTTTTTGTTTACAGCTTGTTGTTCAATAAAGTTATCCTTTGATTCACAACTGATTCATTTTTTTTTTTAATAAATCTTGGTGGAAACTTTTAGAAATGGTTTAGCCTTTGCATGCTTGTGGATTGGGTTAAGATAGCAGTGGGGTGGGCAGGGATACCTTGGGATGGCGTAATAGCTTGGGAATGCGGTAAGATAGCAGTGGGATAGATAAGCCTCAGTGCAAGCATAGTGGGACTGTATGTCCACCCTCCCTGGTGCCACACCTATGGCCCTTTATTATCAATAATAATGTAATAATCATCCACACAGTCACACACCCAACATAACATGGCCCAATCTCAGCCGTGTGATGGTACAAAATAGTTATTCAAAATCATCTGTACTGGTATGAACCTTTAATATCTTTTCACGTTTCTTTTCAATATCTATCAATCTTGAGAACAATTGAAATTGTTTTCCCTCCCTTCTTTCATTATATTAACGGGTAATTAAGCATACCATTGGGTAGTCATACAGTTTATTCATAATTATTTGCTATTAATAAGCAAAATAAATTCAAATTTCATTCTAATAAACTGGTATAAAATTTCCTTTATTAAATCTTTCACATTTTCTTTTTCAATATTTTATCAATTCTTTAGAAACAATTTGGCATGTTTCTTCTGGGTCTGCTTTATTATGGCATTAATTATAAATAAACATACCATTACATAACAATACAGTTTTATCTAATTATTTTTTTTTATTTTTAATAAAAATGTTTTCCTTTTCTTTTTTTTTAAATTTTTATTTTGCTTTTATTTTTTATTTCTTTTTTTTTTTTTTTTTTAAAAATTCTTTTTTTTTTTTTTTTTTTTTTTTTTTTCTTTTTTCTTTTTTCTTTGTTTTTTTTTTTTTTTTTATATTGTTTCTCTTTTTTCATTTGTTTTTTTATTTCTATCAAATTCTTCTTCTTTGTTTTTTTTTATTTTTTCAATCTCTCTCTTTTTTGTTTTCTTTATATTGTGTTTTATTTTAAATAAATTTTTATTTTTTATAATTATTTTTTTTTTTTTATTTCATTCTTCTTTTTTTTAAATTTTCCTTTTTTTTTTTTATTAAATTATTAATTTTTTTTCTTTTTATTTTTTATTCTTCTTTTATACATGTGCTGCGAACTATTAAAACTCTATCTTAACTCCCTCATACTCCGTGGTGTTTCTGCATACTCCACAACTTCTCAGCATACAGAAGTTGCCGGCTGCTCTATCCGGTCCCTCAAGGCATTATGCTCTCGACATGCCTTTTCGCATACAACTTGTGTGATGCTTATATGCGTGGTGCTTGACTCGCTAAGTCATGGGCGTTAGATCGCGTCCGTAAGAAGTGGTGGTGTACGTGCATCGCACAGACTCTAATTGCTATATCTTTGGATGGTCGTTTCTCTACTGCTGCATCGGTCGACTAGCTAGAGATGTCGCTCATAACTACGACCAGTTCGCGTGCTACTGTGGCCGTCCATATATGGTGTCTCCAATACAGTAGCTCGAACAATAACATGCTCTCTCAGATCGTGGGAGATGCCCGAATACGATACATATCGTCTGTTATATTCCCGTAAGATATTTGTCCCTTTCTCAATTATTGCTTTTCACCAATGACTTGCCTCGAAACATATATTCTCTCTCTCATCCTCTTCGTTTCTTATAGTCCTGCGGTCCCAAGGTCGAGTGATAAGCGCCATATATAATCACCTCGAGCTTTCTCGCGGTCGTGTTGTCCTTTACGTTAATGAGGTAGCTAGCTCTCGCTATATGTCTTAGTTAAATTATGATATAATACACTCGGCAGGGTTTACACTATTAGTTCACGTGCATCTCCGATTTTGGTCTGTACGCCCACTATGAATCTTCATGCTCGGTCGCACGATAATATTTACAGTCCATGGTAATCGCTCGCCGTTCTGCTCTCTCTAGATGACATTCTTCTTCTTAATACATCCTTTCTCTCTTCTAATTTTCCCTTCTGTAGTTTTCTTTTCTGCTTCTCTTTGCTGCTTATACTTCTTTTTTTCAGACCTATTTTTCTTTTTGACTTTTAAGTCATCTCCCTTTGCGAGTTCTCTCCAGTGATCTTCATAATCACACCTTAGTGGCATCTATGTTCATTTATGTGTTTAATATATTTGTGTCCCACCCTTCTGCGTATAATAGATATATAGCTCTTTTTCTGTCTTGCATTTTCATATCAGGCATCTCATTTCATAGATAATTAGCCACATTAATAACCTGAAAGCATCGCTTTAACTGATCCTCTGCTCCGTTCTGTATTCTTCGTTCTTCTGTTTTTCAGAAGACGTTCATCTCCAATTCCCTCAAGCTAGTAACTGCATCTGGTGTAATACTTGCTTGGAACATAGCCTAATATACTCATTGAACTTTACGTAAAACCAGTGAGAATAAGAGACTGCAAAAAACAATACTCCAGAAAATTTTTTTAATCACAAATGATCCAGACTGTTCCTTCTTTGTCTGCTTTCCTTTACTTTTCCTTTCTTGTGGGTACTGTATCTTTTTAATATGATCTTCGCAGTATCAAATGTATGCCCTGTAGTCCACGTATCTCACTCTCTTCATCTGTTAAATCATCTTTATTTTTCCAGGTGGCCACTCCCCGTTTTTCCATGTATTCAAGTCCCTCCCTTTTCCTCACTCCCTTCTTCGTTAGGGCTTTAAAAAATGACCAAGAAAAAATATTTATTCTTCTTTTGACACTAGATTTCAGCCTTAAGGTTTGGCCTATTAGTGTCAAAATAATTAATATAAATTTCCTTTCCATACCATTTGTTAATTGTCAATATAAAGTAAATAAAAGTTTTACCATCTTTTCTTCTCTCCTTTGCCATTTAAAGATCTTCTTTCTTTAGAAGTTATCCCTCTAGGTACTTTTAGATTCAGGGTACCTTGCTTAGATGTTCTCTGTTTGTTTAGCCCGCGTCTTGGTTCCCTGCCTTTCTCTTTGTCTTCTTTCCTGCCACAAATCCATTTTGATCAGGTTCGTCTTTGAAAGTGCCATTTTTCTGACCACTGCTGCAAAACCGCCTTTGGGGAAGGGAGTTTAGACCAGCCAAGGAGGAGAGATGCGGCTCCCCTCCACTTGGCTAGCAATCTCCTCCTTCACCACCTCTATGGGGTGGCTTCAGCCCCAAATCCAAAGGATCGAGGCACTCCAGCAGCGAGCACAGATTGAAACGGCGCACGATCACGGATTTTGGTCTGTCACTAAAGAGACCCAAACCAGAAGTCCATTTTTGAAAGATTTTTGATTTCTCATTTATAGATTTAGAAAATCTACATTGGAGATAGCAGCATAATTCCAGATGTGATATCATCATTGCAACTGAATGCAATGGACATGTCACAGCAGAGAATGAAAGTGTTCCTTCCACTTACTACCAGTTGTTTCTTTCCTTCCATCATATATTTCCAAGAACTTATTTCATGTGGCAAGTGGAAACATGAGAGCAAAGACCATGGACATTGCAGCATATAAACATGGGTGGATAGTTGAATTAGGGGTGAATTGTGTGTAAAATCTGTCCTTCACTCTTCAGTAAAGGTGAAAAGATAGTAAAGTTCTGTGTGTAGTGATAAAGTGATAGTAAAATTTAAGATAGACACAAGTGAAGAAACAAATGTGTTACCTTTAGAAAAGTTTAGGCAATGTCATAAAAATAGTTGGTGTTAAGCTCTCAAACCAATTTGTAATGTATCATGTGATAGACATCGTAATGTATCATGTGATAGACATCTCTGCATGTACAATGTTAGGTGCGGCAGTATGAAAAGAGTTGTGTTAAGTATTAGCTAACTCTAGTTGGTTGGTCCATGGCAGCAGGAATTTGAGCAGCTGTAGGGGTGGGATTCAAATTTTTAACAACCAGTTTTGTGAGCATGACTTAAGTGGTGGGTGTGGTTTGGTGGTCATGTGACTGGGTCGACATCGCTTGGTGGTCATGTTATTGGCTGGGTGTGGCCAACTCAATATCACTCACATTGAGGCACGCATCTCCTTGCCTGGCCTCTCATGACTGTGGGGATGCTGCAACAGTCATAAGTGTGAAAAATGGTCATAAGTCACTTTTTTCAGTGCTTTTCTAACTTTGAATGGTCACTCCACACAAGCAAAGTACCAGAAAAGGAGGAAAAAAAACTCCAGAGAAGTTCCTGAGACAGGAAGTCTAGTCCTGCCAAGAATGTAATAAGGGTTAACAGAGAGGAAGTTTCTGTTTGCAACACCAGAATGTTTCCTTCCTGCCTTGCTTACAGGATTAGGCCGGTAATTTCTTCTAACAACCAGTTCTCCAAACTGCTTAGAATGTTAACAACTGGTTCTAGCGAGTAGGTGTAAACCTGTAGAATATCACCCCTGAACAGCCATCACTGGTTGAAGCCACGAGCAGCTCTGCTGTAAAAGGAGCTTCTGCAGCTGCCGAGCTCAGTTCTGCAATAGCAAAATAAAGAAGTTAATCGATCCCGCATCTTCTCTTACCCACAATCTAACTCTGGCAACGAAGATGGGATTCTAAAGCAAGTGGGACCAGCAAGCATGTGGCAAACGAACCGGACAAAGAATGAAAAATGGCCAGAACCAACACACCACCCGCACCACAACTGACCCACAACCAAGGACTGGGAATCGTACATCGGCCGATTCCACATGTTCCTCGAAGGAGGTGACCTGATGAACATTTTGGAGCAGAGGAAGCAAGCCATCTTCCTCATACATTGTGGCCCCACCATTTTCAAAATGGCCAAAGCTCTCTCGGCATCCAACAATATAAAAACGATGGCCTGGCTGGACTTACAAAGAATCCTGAGGGCCCACTCCACTCCGCTGGTGTCCTGCCTAATCAAGAGGCATGAATTCTACCTGAGAGACCAGAAGGCCAGAGAGAGCAACAACAATTTCATTGTGAGCCTGAGGGAACTTGCTGGAGCATGCAAATTTCTGAACATGGATGAGGGATCATGTAGTCCTGGGATTCAGAAACCTGGCACTACAGAGCCACCTCCTGACAAAGCCCAAAATAACACTAAAGGAGGCCATTGAAGAAGCATCAGCCATAGAAGCATCCCACAAATCAACCGCAGCCATGAGGAAAATGAATAAGACACCTCAATCCCCATTGAAAGAAGCCACTGCCGTTCACTACGAGGACCTCAAATCCGAGTCAGGATCGGATGCTGATAAGGAAGTGAACCAACTCCATTCAGAAAGACTCCAAAGAAGCTGAGAAGGGAAGAGAAAGGATTTCTAGTGTGCAGGATGAGAAGGAAACTACCCTCAATCAGAATGCTGTTTCCGTGACACTATATGCCAATGATGCAAGTGATGAGGGCACATCGCGATGGCCTGCCGAGCATCCAAACCCAACACCAAAAGACAAAGACAGAGCACATCTCCATGTAGCTGAGAAAACCAACCTGAGAGCTGATGGAGCCAATTCAGCCAGAGCCGGCAGAACAATGAGTTGGCCACCACGAGAAGTGAAATGTACCAGACAGTGACAGTGGGCCATTCCAGCACAACGACCACTAGGAAAGTCCATGTCCAAGCCCCAACCTTACCAAAGACCAACTGAGCAAACAGAGACTAATCCTAAAAGACTAGCAAGGGAACAAGATTCCTGTCATAGGCATAGGGAGATTCCGAGTGACCTTCAAGAACTACTCCAGAATCCTGCCCTTAACTATGGTCAACTGGAACCAGCTAAGCCTGCTGGGGCTCGAGTGGTTCAAACCATTGAGGATCAAAGTCACTGGAATACACAACATCACTGAAGCAAATGGGAAGCAACCTGATGGAGGAATTCCGGGATGTGTTCGATGGAAAATTGGGCAAATACTCGGAGTCCCCTATTTCTTTTAACCTAGATCCAACCATAGCCCCAATCAGACTAAAAGTGAGGTGAATCCTATTTGCACTTAAACCCAAAATAGATGAGCAGTTAAACAAGTTCATCGCCCAAGGAATCCTAGAATCCATAGACCATGGGAAATGGGAAACACCTACTGTCACATCTATAAAGCCAGATGGGTCTGTGCACCTTTGTGCTGACTACAAGGCCACCCTAAACTGCGTCTACAACAGAGTGGATATCCCATCCCTGTGGCGCACCTTTTACATTCCCTGAGGCGGGGGAAGATCTTTGCAAAGCTCGATCTCACACAAGCCTACCAACAATTACCGGTAGATACTGAGAGAGCAGAAGCCCAGACAATTGTAATACACCAAGGGGCTTTTAAATGTACATGCCTGCAATTTGGAGTCAGTGTTGCCCAGGACTATTCCAGAGCCTCATGGAATGCCTATTACAAGGGATTAAAGGGGTGCTGCCTTACTTCGACGATGTCCTCATTATCAGCAGAGGACAAGGAATAATTACAAGAAACGCCTAAGGGAAGTCCTAAGACAATTCAAAGAGGTGGGATTAAAAGTAAAAAAGGAAAAATACCAACTGGCAGCCAACAAAGTAGAATTCCTGGACTATGTTATAGATAAAGAAAGGATCCACCGCACGGACAGTAAAATCAAAGCAATCAAAGAAGCCCCCAGGCCAACAAACAAAACAGACTTGCAAGCCTTCCTTTTACAATATATATTTTATCACAGAAGGCAACAGTGGCAGAGCCACTCTACGGACACCTTGACAAGAAAGCAGCCTGGGCCTGGGGGAAAAAGGAAGAAACACTGTTCCAAGAAATAAAAAACATAATCACATCAGACCACATACAAATCCAGTACAGTGAGACCTTACCCCTAATCCTAACCTGTGATGCATCACCATTCAAGGTCGGCACAATCATCAGTCACACACTACTGGATGGAAAAGAAGCCCCCATAGCATTTTACTCAAAGGCTTTGTCCAAACCGGAAAGGAATTATAGTCAACTCAACAAAGAAGCCCTAACTACAGTCATTGGAATCAAGTGATTCCATGAATACATTTATGGAAGGAAATTTACCCTGGTCACCATCCATAAACCTTTACTGGGAATCATTGCAGGATATAGAGCCACACCGAACATCCTGTCACCCAGAATGCACACTGGACAGAATTCCTAGACGCCTAAGATTACAACTTAATTTACAAACCCAGAAAAGACATTGACCATGCCGATGCATTCAGTCGATGTCCCCTACCCAACCTGGATGAAGACCCAGCACCAGCCACATCCACATTCCTGATAGAGACACTTAAGGAAGCACCAGCAACAGCAACAGACATCGTGAGAGCAACTGCTAAGGACAAAACTCTGGCACAAATACTGAACTGGGTCGCGAGGGGATGGCCCAAGATAGAAACAGCCAAAGAGATTAAACCATTCAGGAACAGGCAAAAAGAACTATCAATACTGAAAGGGTGCATACTGTGGGGGGACTGGGTGATAATTCCTGAGAGTCTAAAGGATAATATAATGGGGATGTTGCATGTGGGACACCTGGGGATAGTAAAAATGAAATCCCTGGCAAGGAGCTATGTGTAGTGACCAGGGATGGATAAACAAATAGAGGCCTGGGTAGCAACCTGCAAGCTCTGCCAGGAATCCAGGCCATTACCTCCAATAGCATCCACCCATGAATGGGAAACACCCAGGGGACCCTGGTCAAGGGTACATATTGATTTCATAGGGACAGCTAAGGGACACATATTTTTAATAACTCATATTCTAAATGCATATTCTAAATGGCTGGAAGTCAGCATAATGTAGTCCACCACAACAGAGGCCGTCATTAGAAATCTGAGAAAACTATTCACAGCACATGGCCTGCCAGACATAATCATATCCAACAATGGGCCCCAGTTCATGGACACCCAATTTGAAGGATTCCTAGAGCAGAACAGAATAAGGCACACCTTAACAGCACCGGGTCATCCTTCCACGAATGGACAAATGAAACATATGGTATGCTACACCAAGGAAACTCTCCAAAAGTTAGGGCCCTAGGACACACAAGCCAAAATAGACAAGCTGTTAAATGGCTGCCCCAGCCAGAAGGTTCCAGGAGGTTCCAAGGGGAAAAACAGGAGAGACGGTAAATCCACCTAAACTGTTTGAAGACCAACCCATGACTGATCTACGCAGGTCCAGTCGCACCCTCTAAAGCTCCGCCTACTTACATGATTACATAAGGTAGGCAAGGACAGGATTGGGTGGACCAAACCAAGAGGGGAGGGGTGTTATGAGGCATATTCACCTCTGGTTGGTTGATCCACGGTGGTGGGAATTTGAACAGCTGTCATTGGTTGAAGCCATGAGCAGCTCTGCTGTAAAAGAAGCTGCTGCGGCTGCCAAGCTCAGTTCTGCAATAGCAAAATAAAGAAGTTAATCGATCGGAGCCTCCCACATCTTCTCTTACCCATAATCTAACAAGATGTATCTAGTTTGTTTCGTGGATTTGTTATTAAAGGAATTTATTGATATTTCAGAAATACTTTGATCTGTTCCTGGCTCCAAAATATGACTTCCCAACTGCCATAGCAGAAACAATAATATACTTTATATATAGCATCAGTGAGAGGTTGATGCAATCTGTCTGTTTGTATCTGGAAAGCCTGCCATGTTTCTATGAGATCTCGAAACCAGCTGTTCAAAACAAAACAAAATAAAAACTACTCATAAGATTTCAACTTAGTACTATATGGTTAGAACTAAGTTACAGTAATGTAGAGTCCAAATGGCTGTAAGTTTTATGAATGCAATCAATATGCATATTTTAACATAATAGAAGTCTTGGTAACTTCAGGATTATCTGGATAATTGGAAAGTTGGTAGAAAGCATGAACATTCTCCCTTCTGTTTCCACCCTCTCTGAAAGTGCTGTTTACCATTGACAAGGAATTTCTATTGGGTTCAATGGGAGTTTCTTTTGGAATACAGCCATTTTCAGAATAACAACCTAGTCTAGCTTCAAAATGCCATCCTTCTCCTCCCCCAAAAGCTGTGTAAATCAACTGTAAGTATAACCATGCAGTAAATGTCACATCTGCTTTAGTCCTTAAACAAACATGAATGCAAATGGTACTTTCTTTGGATTTCAACCAAATGTTTCAATCAAAAAAGCACAACAAAGAATGTTCTTTCTGTGCCAACTTAGAAAGCTCAAACTGCCCAAGGAGCTGCTGATACAGTTCTACAGAAGAATTATTGAGTCTGTCATCTGCACCTCTATAACTGTCTGGTTTGGTTCTGCAACTCAACAAGACAGACACAGACTCCAGAGAGTAATTAGGACTGCAGAAAAAACAATTACTCCCCACCTGCCTTCAATCGAGGACCTGTATATACTGTACGAGTCAAAAAGAGGGCTGTGAAAATATTTACAGACCCCTCACATCCTGTTTCAACTCCTACCCTCAAAACGACACTATAGAGCACTGCACACCAGAACTATTAGACACAAGGACAGTTTTTTCTCAAACACCATCACTCTGCTAAACAAATAATTCCCTCAACACTGTCCAACTATTGTTGGATTAAGTCTGCATTACTATTATTATTAACCTTCTCATCACTCCTTATCACCCATCCCCCTCCCACTTGTGACTGTATGACTGTAACTTTGTCACTTGTATCATTACGATTTATATTGACTGTTTCTTAGTATGATTCGATTGCATATTGTACCCTATGACTATTATTAAGTGTTGTACCTGACGATTCTTGACTCTTGATGAATGTATCTTTTATTTTATGTACACTGAGAGTATTTGCATCAAGAAAAATTCCTTGTGTGTCCAATCACAATGGCCAATAAAGAATTCTATTCTATTCTAAGTATCCTGCATTAAATAAAGCTTACTTCCTAATGCATATTTCAATACAATTTAATTTATTTGCCAGTGAAAAAAGAAAAATTATGTAGAGAAAAAGCTGGGTACATTTGAAGGATCAGGAGCTCCATAAGTAAATAAGTGTAAATACACCCTTTGGTAGCTTTGCATTCACCAAAGTGGATCATCATAATGAAAGTACTTCTTAAATCACATTTACTTGCATGTAATTATTATGGATGAGGACCAAAGTGTCTGATCCTGGAGTTCCTTTCCAATGTCAACAAGAACTAATGTGGCATTTTGGTTAAGATAGTAAAATAAACTAGGAAAGCCCAAATTTAAGCACATTCTCTGCCATGAATGTTTTATGGATGACCCAGGACCAGTTTCTCTTTGATCAACCTAATTCATAGAATTTTGCCATGAGGATAAAACTGGAGGTAAGACTACTCAGTAGGTTGCCTTGGGCAGCTGGCTGAAAGATTGAATTTTTCCAGAATAGAACAACAGCAACACCAACCCTACAAACGTGATTTTGAGCTCAGATGTAACTGAATTTTAGGCGGATCTCTTATTTTATAATATACTCTTAACAGATCAGCTACAAATATATAATTTAACAAACAAAGCCCTTATACCTATATGTGCAGGTAACATTCAGACAGACTGAGTGGTCTGGATAAATCTACGCTTTACATCTGGCTCAGGGTTCCTTCAAACATCAACCTTCATTTATTCCCAATTCAGTTTAAAACATATCTGGGATTGACCTAAGCAACTATTTGTAGGTTGCCCAAGATGTTTCAAGCTTTAAATGTTGATATGATTGCAAATCTAAAGCTTGCAGAGAGCCACTAGGAATCAGTTTTTGTCCTTTCTAACCAAGAACTGTGCACAGAGAACCATTAGCCAATCAATATTTACTTGCATGTGAATAACTAAGTGCCTTTTCGTGCCTCAAGTCCAGATCCATAATATCTATTTTAAAATATAAGTATTAAATAGCATTTTACATGTTTCCTGATAGCAAACCTCTGTTGTCTTAATTTCCTTTATCATACAATGTTATTATGCTACTACAATGGGAGCCAGCAGCTGGAGTATGCAAAGTATCCCTTCCAATGAGAGTCTCTTCAAACACAAGCAGGGCTATATAACTCTTTGTGAAGCAGCATTTGTTGCTTGAAATGAATTTCTCATCCACAGGCACAATGCCACTGGCACAGGGATACAGTATGTTGAAATTCCTCACCCCGCAAGCCTCAACTTTCATGCCATGTTCTCTACTGGAATTGCTCCTTCATCTGGAATACTTCCAGCTCTATTAATCTGAGTGAATCAGCACCTCCATTCATTCATATGATATAAATACTTTTCTGTAGCATCATCATCCAGATTGAGTCAGGACATATTCTTCATCAGTTTCCTGATCCTTGACTTTGACTCTGTTTCACCGAGTCTTTCTGGATCTTTGCAGCTGCAAGGAAAAATAGATATGGAAGATTCAATAATCTCCAACCTTTTCAAATATTCAGGTTGAAATATGGTAGACATGCAGAAGACTTTGAAATTCACCCTAAATAAATTTTATTTTCCTTAATAGCTACTTATCTAATCAAACTGAGGGCATTCCATAGTTATATATCTCTAAGAACAACTGTTGGGATAGTGTTCAATAATCTCATGAATATCATCTGTTTGTTCGATAGATTTATGAACCACTATGTTGTTTCTGCTTTATTCAAACTGATGTTTGCTCTTTTCTATTATGGTTGGACACAGCAATAGGACTGTTTGCCTGCCTATAGTTCCCAAGCCATTGTCCAAAAATAAATGTGGGCTAGGCTGGGGACGGGAAGTGACTTTTTGCTGCAAGGTTGCACAGAACCTATTGTCATATAGCTCTGATCCATGACTGCTATAACATCATCAGGATACTATCAACAATCAAAGCAATTTGGCATGTAAGTGTATGGCAGGCATTTGAATGGCTTCCTGCGTATTTTCACATTGTGAAAATAAGACAATTTGTATATAAAATGCAATTACCAGAAGTTTGTCAAACCCATAATCAAGTGATGTGTTGTGTGTGTGAATGTGCGTGTGTGCATGTGTGTGCCTTCTGTTATGGATCAAATGAAATGAAATAATAAGTGCTGCTGGTTACTAGCTGATTACTAGTCTTCAAAAGTTGTGAAAAAATCAATGTTTGAGAAAGTTATATCTAATAATGGCAATAACCATTTGGCATTCATCAATAATTGAATTCTTGTTTCATTATTCAACAATTAATAATGACACGATTTCATCAAGAGTATGTCAGTTACAATGACTTTTTGTTCTTCCAAACTTACATATGGATCTAGCCACTGTGTCTTTTCTCAGCCTCTTTTTTATTGTTTTTCATGTTCTTTGGAATTATGATTTTTAATGACTACTTTTGCCTTTGCATTATGCATACAAAATATTTACATTTTATCTCTACTATTAATGCTTCTGATGGACTGTCTAGTTTTGCTTCATCTAGTATTGAATGCTTTGTTGTTCTTGCAGTCTAAGGTAATTGTTTTGTCCGGAAAAACGCGAGGTGGACCGGGTTCCAACAACAAAGTCTTTATTTGTTAACAGCAGTTGAAAAACGGAACGTTGGTAGGCACGCAGTCTTTTATACCTTTTGTATCTGCCGGCTTGTAGCCAATGAAATTCATTTGAGTTTGCCGCTTCCTGCGGCTTCAAAAGGAACCAATCCTTCTAGTTTTGAGCAACCAATCAGAATGCGTTATTTGAGCCAATATTTACATACAGAAACCCCTCCCTCTTAGTTAGTCTACGTGGTGAGTAGTCTCGCAAGTAGGTGGGGCTTCTCTGACTCGACTGATTGCGCGTTCATTCTTGTTTGTGTTTCGACCTGCTTTGGATGGGTTGTCGTCTCTTTGTCCTTCTCCCTGGAACCGTCTGAAGGGTGAGGCCGCCATTTTGCTGCCGCTGAGTCGCTCAGGCGGCGGCTTTTCGCGCTCCTCCCGTTTCCTCGGGAGGTCGAGCTGGCTTGGCTGGTCCCCTCGATGGACTCTTCCGCAACTTCCTTCAAACAGTGAGTCTCCATTTTGCTCTTTTTGGCTAATTGATTTTCGGCGTTTGATTTAAACGGTTCTTTATTTATTTTTTGGCATTCCCCCCCTTTGGTTGAATTTCATCGTTTTTGTAATTGCATGGTTGTGTTTTTTCATTTCGTTCTAAATTTCGGGACCGGAGCTGGTCTATGTGCGCTTCCACTCCCTGATCATCTATCGTTAACCGGTAAGACTTGGGGCTGTTATGTTGTAATTTGTCCGTATACCATAATGGGTCCCCAGTGAAATTCTTTGCATAAACTAAATCGCCAATTTTGAAACTCCTGAATCGTGTAGAGGAGTCGGGGGGTTTTTCAGGTTGTGAAATTTGGATGAGCCGCGTCTAGTGCGATCTAAGTTTTTCCCATCAGTAGTTTGGATGGGGTTTTGTTGGTTGTGGGTACTTGGTGTTATATGTTGGAGGGTGAGTAGCCTGTTTATTTTGCTTGGACGTCCCCAGTGTCCATCTTTTCCAAACCTCTTGGTAAATCTGACATTCTTTCAGCCTACCGTTTGCAGCGGATGGGCGGCGCTGTGAGGGCATGTCTTATACTAGGGAGGCTAGTATTGTTCGAATTGAAGGTGGTTAGTTGTGGTCCATTATCGGAGACTAGGACGTCCGGTAAGCGATGGGTTGCAAAAAGTTTGTCTAATTCTTTTATTACAGTTTCTGTTGCGTTGATGGATAATTTTTACCTCTAACCAATTTGGAGTATGCGTCCATGACAATCAGAAACGTGTGCCCTTGGAGGACCTGCGAAATCGATGTGGTTCACAACCAGGGGTCTTGGGATTTCCAGTCCCTTAGGTGCTTTGGGTGGATGGTCTGACTCTCTGGCATTTGTTGCACAAGTTTTACCCAATATTCAATGTCCTTATATACCCGGCCACCAGACTAACTCCTAGCAAGGCTTTCATTTTACAATTCCCGGTGTCCCTCGTGCTAAGTACCCTGGGTTGCAATTTGTTGGGGATAATTACCCATCACCCCACAGTAAACCCCTTTTTATCGAGAGGTTTCGGTTTGTCTGCCCGAGATGGTTTAGAAGTCTCGGTTTTTTGATCTTCCGGCCAGCCTCTACCTACCCAGTTAAGTACGCGGGCAGTCAGTGGGTCTTTTGCAGTGGCTCTGGACATCATTCGCGGAGATAGGTAGATCAGGGCAGGTCTCTCATCTGTAGGGCAGTCATCGTTGGTGCAGGTCTTCTTCTGTTGCTGGCAATGGTGCTCTGCTCAAAGCGTCCACATGGGAAATTTGTTTCCCTGGCCGGTTGTATAGAGTATAGGAATAGGCTGCTAGGAACTCCGACCACCTAGTCCATCTCTTGAGACAGAATATTTTGGTGTGGGCTTGTTTCCTGCCAAAATTCCAGTAGCGGTTTGTGGTCTGTTACAATTTGAAAAGTCCGCCATATAGGTACTCGTGAAAACGTTTTACCCAGAGACAATTGCTAAGGCTTCTCTGTCCAATTGGCTGTAATTCGCTCGGTTTTGACAGGTTTTTGAATAGTAACGCGATGGGTGGCTCTCTTCCGTCAGGGAGTTGGTGGGCTCAGGATGGCTCCGACTCCAAACACGGTGAAGCGTTGCAGGTCACTCTCATGGTAGTGTGTCACTAAATTGAATGAGAACGGTGTTCGAAGTTAGCAAGTTTTTTATTTGCTGAAGGCTTTTTCTCTTTGTCCCCCAAGTCCCAAATTGCTTTCTTGTCCGTAACCGTTGTAGTGGTTCTGCTATTGTAGCCTTATTTGGTAGGAAAACATTATAAAAATTTATCAGACCCAGAACTGCTTGTACTCGCTTTTGTTTCTTTGGTTTGGTGCGTCTTTTATGGCTTTAGTTTTCTTTTTCGGTGGGTGTACCCCTCTCCGTCTATCAAAATAGCCCAGAAATTCGACGCTCTTTTTAACCAGGCAGCACTTTTCTTTTTTTACTTTTAATCCAGCTTCCCTGAATTTAGTTAGTACTTCTTTAAGTCTCTGTTTTAGTTGTTTTCATTTTTTGCCGAAATTAGGACGTCGTCGAAATACGGTACGATCCTTGTATGCATTTGAAAGGCGTTCCATTAGGCTCTGAAAAACGCCTGGTGCACACTGACTCAAATTGGAGCCTCTTACATCTGAAAGCCCCCTTGTGTTGTAACTATAGTCTGTGCCTCTGCTGTTTCGGGGTCTACTGGGAGCTGTTGATAAGCTTGTGCGCAGGTCGAGTTTGGCAAAAACTTTTCCACCCCCCAGGGAATGTAAGCAAGTGCTGGACTACTGGCACCGGGTATGCGCTCTGTTGTAGTGGGTGGTTCAGGGTAAGCCTTGTAGTCACCACAGATTCGAATTGACCCATCAGGCTTAATAGGTGTGACTATCGGCGTTTCCCATTTGGCATGGTCCACAGGTTTAAATACCTGAGCTACTAGTTTATTAGCCTGCTTCCTCAATCTTTGTTTTTAAAGCAAATGGGACTCGCTGGCCTTTTAGTCTTCTTGGGTTTACCTGGGGGTCTAGACTGAAAGAAATAGGGTTTCCCCGGTACTTGCCAAGTGGCCGTCGAACACGTCTTGGAATTCCCGGATTAGGTCTTCCTCCAGTCGGTTGTGCTCACTCGGGTCATACCCCGGTCATCCCGATGCCCAATGGCGTGAACCATTCGATGCCCAGGAGGCTCGGTCTATCTCGATCGACTATGGTCAGCGAGTACCTCACATGATGTTTTATACATGACTTTGGAATTGACCCATGCCAACTACCGGGATTCGGTTTCCCTGGTAGTCCTTGAGTGTTAGCTGCTGCTTTTGGGTTCTTTTTGGTTGGATGTCAGGGACTAGTTGCTTTATGGTGTCCAAGAGACCATGGATAGGAAGATCCAGAGTCTATTTCATTTCGCAGGGCTTCCCTTCAATTTTACGGTTATCTTAACTTCTTTCCATTTTTTCCATCTTAGCGCTTCCTATTGTAACAGTTTGATGTGTATTCTCTCGGGTTGAGGTTTGCTTGTTCCCCGCTGCCACTTTCTCTCAGCTCGCCTGGGCTCGCTCATGTGGGGAATTGTTGCGTCTCGTTGGGCTGCAGTTTTTTCTGTTCCTGCAGACTTTCTCGATATGCCTCGTTTCTTGCCAATTTCTGCAAAATGGCATCGAGAAAACCTGCATTCAGCTCGTGGTGACTTCCTCGCCGCCAGCGCATTCCTGCCAAACTCTCTTTCCACGCTCTTTCCTGCTGGCGTACAGACGGTGGACTCGTCGTCTTCTTCGTCTGATTCGGACGTTTCACCATAGTCTTCGTGGTGGTGGTAACGGGAGACTGTTTTCTTCTCTTGTGGCCAGGTTTGTTTCATCTCTGCTTGTGTTCATCTGCTTCATTTTAACGGCCAATTTTTTCGCGCGGCTTCACGGCTGTGGCTTCCACCGATGGCCTCGGCTAAGGTATTTTAGGCTTGTTTAGAGCTTGCTTTGTGTTGTTGAATCTCTTAGTCCCAACACTACTCCGGTCTCTCATAGCCTCGTCACGGTTTTAGGAATTCGCACTCTCCCCTATTTGTCGGAGAGCGGCTACAAAGTCGGCTACGGTCTCACCTTCTCTCTGGTCTCTCCGGTAGAATTCGTGCCGTTTTATGAGGTGGGGACACCATCGGTGCGTAGTGGGCTTTCAGCAGTCTCTGAAGTTCGGCCCATGTTAGTTGTTTTACGTCTCGGGGCTTCACGAGGGCCTTAGCCATCTTGAAGACTGTCGTCCCGCAGTGCGTTAAGAACACGGCTCTCTTGCGTTGTTCTGAGATTTCCTCCATCTCATTGCTTTCAGGTTACATCTGGAAAACGTCTAATAGGAATCCCAATCCTCTTCGTTGGGATTAAAAGGTGTGGGCGGTGCGTTGTTCCAGCCATTCTGTTTGCCGTCTGGAACTTTTCTCACGCGTGCTTGGTCTCGCGTTTAGGACAATCCCACCTTCGTCGCCAGTGTTTGTCGCGGAAAAACGCGAGGTAGACCGGGTTCAACAACAAAGTCTTTATTTGTTTAACAGCAGTTGAAAAACGGAATGTTGGCTCAAGCCGCGCAGTCTTTTATACTTTTGTATCTGCTGGCTTGTAAGCAAATGACATTCATTTGAGTTTGCCGCCTTCCTGCGGCTTCAGGGATTGGTTCCTTTTGAACCAATTCCTTCTAGTTTTGAGCAACCAATCAGAATGCGTTATTTGGAACCAACTATTTACATACAGAACAGTAATATTGACTATTTCCTCCAATACCACAATTCAATCACTTCAATAGTTCTTTGTCCAACCTTTCTGGTATCCACTTTTCAAAATTATCTCTTACAACTGGGAAAATAACAGCCTAGACAATACATAACTCTTTTATTGGTGTGAACTCTCTGCATCTTAATATTGTATTTAAATATTTCAAAGTCTTGCTTTCAATTAGCAGACCTCTTTCTAAATCCCATCCCTATGTATTTTTGAGCTTAGGAGGATAATGTCTCATCCTGTATAATTTATTCTCCAGAGTAAATTACATTGAACTGGCGCTTCCTGTTGATATACTTTCAGCTTTTTGAGCAGCAGACCAGAACTTTCACTTTCATATTTTACCTTCAACAAGAGATATCTTAAATGCTTCCCTCTTCCAGTCACTGAAATGGGACCATCATTTATAACAGGTCTGTTAATGTGTTTTTCAGCACTTTAAATATAACTTTTATATTCTTGCAGTGCCACATACACAGAGGATACATAATGAGTGATGATGTATCCTGTATGTATATCTGTTACTTCCTGGTCATCATAAAAATTATTCAATGTGGTGGCTTGGTACACCAATGTCAATTTTTTGTGATTTACACAGTCAAAAGCCTTAATGAAGCCTCAATGAAAGTTTCAATACATATAAGAACTTATTTTAAAATTGCCATGCCTTTTCCATCGTCTATCAGATGTTAACTACCCAATCTTGTATGTTCAGTGTGGAAGTTCTTATTTCATGTTGAAATATGGATTATAAAGTCATGAGCATGCTCATACTAGTGACTGAGGTGTGTAATTATTTCATCATCTGCGCATTCTTTTGCACTTCCGTTTTTGGTATTGAAATATAAATTGATCGTTTCCAATCCCGTGGCCATTGCTGTAGTTTCCACACCTGCCTATAAACCCCATATAGCATGACAACAGTATAAATATTTGATTGGCATTCCATTAACTTCTTCAATGTTTGTAATATTATCTAGAAGTTTTGCCCATTTAACTTCACTTTCTGGAATGTTGGACTCTAGTTTGGTTATCAAACTTTTGTGTCCATAATTTCTATAATAATTTTATATCCATATATTTGTAATTTTCTTCAATAAATCTGATGCCCTTCCTATTTGATTGTTATCCTAAATTTCTTTCTGTGGATTTTTTAGATACAACTTCTTATCCTACCTTGGTCTTCTCAAGCTGTGGATCTCAGTATCTACTTTGAGTATCTATTTTTCTCTACTCTCTTGCTTTTTCTTTTGTTTCCATTTTGCCTTCTTCTTCTTCTTCTTCTTCTTCTTCTTCTTCTTCTTCTTCTTCTTCTTCTTCTTCTTCTTCTTCTTCTTCTTCTTCTCCTTCTCCTTCTCCTTCTCCTTCTCCTTCTCCTTCTTCTTCTTCTTCTTCTTCCATTTCAGACATTTTTTTAATTACTACATGTTACAGATTTCAGTCTACAATCCTTTGGATACTCCATTTACCAAATCTAAAGGATTAAAGCTATTGTTTACCTGCAGTACATAATCAGATGGAATATAGCTGCAGTTGCATCTTATTAGTCTAATTAGTCTAGTTTAGTTTAATTTCACTTGTTTTATTTGTAATTTTACAAGGAGTTTGGAGAACACCGGGTCTTATTTTTGCTAACTGAAATAGATGTTCAACTTTCCTTTAAGAATAAACGATGTAGCCTATTGTACTGTTCATCTTGCCAGAGGCATTGATTAGTTGGGTGCAAAAAATGATATGTAAGAACATCCCTAGAGCTATGATTATGTTTCATATAGGAATAAGTGGAACAGTCTTTTTTTTAGCTTGCCTGGTTTCATTTAGATAGTCTAGCATCCTTCAGATAACTAGGATTCATTTCCCATGGGATCAGGACTATCTTTAGATTATTTTTATACATATATTATGTATAAAATACATATTTATACAACTGGGCAATCACATTCCAGTTCCACTTAGTACAGTTGCCTGGATGAATAGACTTCATCCAGGCTACTGTATTCCACGCCACAGCTTTAATGGAGTAATCAAAGATATGTACGTTTACTCTGAAATCAGTATAATAGAATTGGAGAAATTGAAGAATAAACCAGAAAGTCGAATTTATGTCTAGTTATAGCTACAATAGTTTGTTACAAAAGTGACTGCCTGTGAAGGCTCCTGGATTGGGGCTGAAAGGCAAAAGCAGAAGCTGTATGCTCCATCCCAGTGGTTCCCAAACTTTTTCAGTCCACCGCTTTCTTGGTGCTACAATCCTCAGTGCCCCCCACCCAGAGGTGGGATTCAAATTTCTAAACTGGTTCTGTGGGCGTGGCCTAATTTGTGGGTGTGGCTTGGTGATCACATGACTGGATGGGCATGGTTTATTGGCCAGGCATGGTTTGGTCATGTGATTGGGTGGGCGTGGCCAGGTGGCCATGTGACTGGCAAACCAAATACAAGTGGTCCTCGCTTAATAGTTGGTTGTTTCACATGTGTTCTAATTTATGACTGACCTCCCCAGAGCTACTTGACCTGTTTTTGGACTTTTGACAGCCATGCACACACACACACACACACACACAAACTCCCTTCTAACCCTGCTGGAACAGGTGGTTGGACTAGATATCTCATTCACTTTCTCCTCCCTACCTCCCTTCCTTTCTTTCTTTCTTTTTTCTTTTTTTCTCTTTCTTTCTGTCCCTTCTTTCCATCCCCCCCTCTTGCTTTGTCCATCTTTTTTCTTCCTTTTTCTTCCTTTCTCTCTCCCTTTTTCTTTCTTTCCTTTTTCTCTTTCTTTTCTTTCTTGTCATTTCCTTATATCTCTCTCTCTTTCTCTTTCCTTCCCTCTCTCTTTCTCTCTCTCTATCCCTTCCCTTTCTCCTTCACTCTCTCCTCCTAAGCTAGGAGACCCACCTGAAACACACACACACACACACACACACACACTCTTCCAACNCTCCTAAGCTAGGAGACCCACCTGAAACACACACACACACACACACACACACACACTCTTCCAACAAGGTAGTCACCTGGCAGCATCACTCATGACAAGTCTCCCAGAGTCTCAGGGACCAGGCATGCCCAGTCCCGCATTGCCTGGAAAAGCCTTCTGGGTCCAAAAAAGGGGCAGCAGGCAGGACTTCCACCCCTCCCTCTTTTGGGGAAAGGGCTGGGAACTTCAAGTGAGCTGCAGCCTTGCCCACCGCAGGAGCTGCGGGAGAAGTGAGCTACAGGAAAGATGAACCAGCCCACCCTGACTGGCTCACAATCAGGGCAGAACGGTCACTACTCAGCTCTCCACCAGCCCACATCTCGTCAGCTGCTGGCGCCCACAGGTTGCAGCTGCAAAGGGGGAGTGCGGGAGACAACCAGGAAGCATGAGGCTTACGCCATCTGCATTGCCCCTCTGCCAGCCACCCCTCTGAGCATTTTAGCCAAGTGCGGGCCACCACTATGCAAGTTCCATGGATGGAAGATCTGCTCTCATGAGGCTTGACTCATATAATTCTCACAGCCTGCGGCAGCGCACATTCAGTCAAAGTGTGCAGGTTGGCAGAGGGCAGAGGAAAGGGATGGCAAGCAAGGGGCGATGCAGGAGGCATAGCATCATGCTTCCTGGTCACCCCCACCCCTGCCCCTAGCAGGCAAGGCACAGCAGCTGCAGAGAATCCAGGCAGGACCCAAGCGGCAACGGGTCAGCCCTGGCTTGCCTTCCTCTCTGCCACCAGCAAGCCAGGCAAGTGGGGGTAAAGCTGAATTGCACCCTGTGGGGGGCCCACCTCCAGCACTCCTCTGCCACCCTCCTTGCCTCTTAGTGCCCCCCTAAGTCGTCCCACCATCTCCAGGGGGCGGTACCACCCACTTTGGGAACCACTGTTCCATCTCATATTTGGGTAGACCAAGTTGCCCTGATAGGCCAGTCTCACCAGAAAAAACACTGAACCAGAGTGTCCAAAATTAAATTTCAACCAAGTTATGAATTAAGGCTTAAATAATCTCAAACAAGTTAATCTATTTTAATCAATAATTTTTTCACTATAAATATATTTTCTTTATAGGCATGTCTTAAAAATAATGCAGAATTTCAGAATAAATATAGTGACTGTAGCAGAGATATGATGGTTCTTCTCATTCTACTTGTTCATGCAATATAAAAGTCCCACTGATTGGGAAATGCTTTGCATGCACTGTGCATGTGTGCATTAATCCTGTTGGGCATCTGGCCCTGACTATACAACTGTTTGGGTCTTAGCCACATTGTCCCTCCTGTCAAAAGCTCTTTGGAATTTATTGCTCTTGGCTTTTTATGCTATCGGGAATTATTTTCCCCTTCCAACTCTCACCAAAGCAATTGGATGCCCATTTGGGGGATCTTTTATATATTTATTAAAAATGTATGTAGCCCTTCAACTCACACATGGTGACTCCAGGTGGCAATCAGCAATAAAAAGCCACAATTTTAAACTCTTCCACACACTTCCACTATCCCTTTGATAAGAATAAGTAAGAACCTATTTTTGCAAGCTGAAACCTATAATCAACATCAGGGCATTAAATGTCCTGCAATGAAGAGAAATTGTTCCATTTTATCTCAAAAATGTGGCCAGCTTTTGTGCTCACCAGATACTTTTCCATTTTTACAGACAAAAGATAAAGTGATTGGGAGGGAATTAAAATCTTATTAACAGGGTGGACAGGATTTGTTCTTAATTGGAACAAATGCTATGAAATTTTCCATCTAGATTGTAAATTACTTTTAGATTTCTAAACTATCTGGCTTACTGCATCTCATATTTTTTCGGATCACTTAAGATCATAAGGGTAATATCTCACATGGAAGAAAAAGATAGGCAATGAAGCTAAAGAATGGGACATTACTAACTAGAACATTTCAAGGCAATGAAATACTAAGTAGCTCCTACATTCTGAGTTTCCTAACAGCAATTAAAACTATCTCATTGAATTGCTCTGCTAATTTATAGAATCCACAACTTAAGTTAACTGTTGGTTGAGTGTTTCCTACCAATCACTGTTATAAAGTCAGATAAGCTTCCAGAAAGGAGCATTGATGTTGTATAGTATTAATACTGGATGATGAAGGGAACACATGCAAGATTGTACAATCTTTATGGAATCATCACTATTTATTGTTGTAAGGATTTAGAAGGAGACAGGCCTTGGCTTATGAAAATTAGAGGCTCTCTATGAAAATTTCATCCCTTAGTCTAACTGACCACTTTCAAAACAAATTAAGAAAATATAAAAAAAGTTTATCTGGATCAGAGCAGCACAAACCTAATAAGACCGTTGTGATGTATTTCTTTTCAGTTTTCAGAAAATTCTATAATTTCATTCTGCAGGTTGCTCATGTAAATCTGGTAAAAAAAATATCTAGATAATAGAAGTGTGTCCCAAGGATGCCCACTGATCTTAGAGAATGAAAGTCAGTGATTTTTTATAGAATCCTTCTTCTCCTACACATTAGAATTCTAATACTAAAAAGAAAAATAGCAATAGCACTTATGTACCATTTCACAGTGCTTTACAGTCCTCTCTAAGTGGTTTATAGAATCAGCATATTGTCCCCAATAATCTGGGTCCTCATTTTACTAGCCTTGGAAGGATGGAAGACTGCTAGATCTTCTGGATCTGCAGTTTCTTATCACACTATCAGTTGGAGAAATTTTGGCCTAGTTCTGCCTACAGTTTAATTTATTTCAGTTCCATTGCTTGTAGAAAATATGATAGCAACATGAATTATAAATAAGCATATCTCCCTGACAAGTTAATTTTTTGCTATTACTATAGGCCTTTCTTTTGTTGGAAGGGAAGAGCAAGTCAGATCACTCCAATGCTCTTCAAGCTACCCTACATCTAAGCCAGGGGTGGGATTCTACTGGTTCTATCCGGTTCTATAGAACCCCTTGTTAATTTTCTAAACAGTTCAGAGAACCGGTATTAGAAGCAATCTCATTTTGTTTTTTTCCACCCTTATTACATTTTTGCTGGTACACCTAGACTTCCTGTCTCTGGAGCTACTGGGGCTTGACTTTATTAAAGGGGAAGGGTTGTTTTAAGATTTTTACACTGCTGTTGGGAGGAAATACTTTCCTGGACAATCAGCACTTTGAAGAAATAATTGAATAAAGAAGCAAAGCTTTTAGTGACAGGGAACCAAGATGAGTGACATTCAGCAAGGCTTCTTGGCTAGCTAGAAAGATTGACATTCAAACGTGAGTTTATATACCCTTTCTGAGTTTTGGTCTAAAACTGGTTTTTGGTGAAGGTTAATTCTGTAGTTGGTGAAGTTTAATCCTGTGTTTATTGATGGGATAATTTTCCCAATTCAGCTTTTTTTTATTGCCTTTCTGGGGGGCATGTGACCTTTCCTTAAATCTGACCTTTCCTTAAATCCTTAGGATATCTTGTGAAGTGAGTGAGACCAGCTTTAAGTGGTGCAAATGGATCTAAGGATTGCTTTTTCTGGGTGTGCTTTTCCTGGAGAGCTTAAAATAACCTCTCTGCTAAAGGATTTCACTTCATGAGCAAGAGTTGGCTGCTTGATATTTATCACTGCATTTTAACTATTTTCATTCCTCAAGGTGCTCTGGTACCCTGCTTGATTTGTAACTCTGGCTTGCAAGTATTTTTAATCTAATGAATGGTATTTAGGTCAGCTTTTTGCAAGCAAAGAAGCTTTTTGTATTTTTGTACAGGTAATCCTTGACTTCCAACAGTTCATTTTGTGACCATTCAAAGTTATAATGGCACTGAAAAAAAGTGATTTATGACCATTTTTTCACACTTATGACCATTGCAGCATCCCCACTGTCATGAGAGGTCAGGCGAGGAAAAGCACCCCTTGACATGAGTGATGTCGAATTGGCCATGCCCACCCAGTCAAATGACCAAGCCACACCCACCAACTAAACCACACCCACAGAACCAGTTGTTAAAAAAACTGAATCCCACCCCTGATCTAAGCAGTAGGTGTAGAAATAAGAAGAATATTATATTTATTGAAGAGATTCAACAAACATTATAGTACTGCATTATTTGAAAGGATTACACTAGATGACAATTTTTTTGATTCCTGAACATTTTGGGGTGTATCTTATAGATGTTTGGCTGATACTCATGAAAATAACCTTTAATTTAATCTATCAGATACCATTTCATCTTCTTATTTTGTACACCCTTTAGTACCTGCTGGCTATGCTGCATACATGAAAGAAACATATGAAAACATGTGATTGTTGCTGAAGCACATCCAGTACACAAAATAGAACTATAGAACTATTTAGATCCATGGGGATCTAAAAGTAGTGGCTCTAATGAAGGAGAATATTTGTAGCTCAAGATCAAAATGAAGTAATGGCTCTGCTGCTTGGAATGCAGCTTGGATATACCAGGTTTACTGTATTGGTAGTTACATATGCAAATGGATAGCTGTGCAAGAGAGTACATTAAAAAGAGTACCTTATGCAGTACATTAAAAAGAAATGGCCACTGCCGAAGAATTTGGTTCCAGAATAAAAAAATGTGACAAATGAACTGCTTGTTGACCTGACAAAGATGTTTTTGATTCCACACTTGAACTGGTGAAAAATGTTATGAAAATGATGAGCAAGAGAACATGAAGGTTTTCAATATTTGAGACAGAGGTTTCCAAGAATACTTCATGCCAGCATTAAGGAAGGCAGATCTTTGGTGCACAGATCAGATACATCATCAATGATAAGTGGTTTGAAGATCTGTTCGTTGGGCCAGAGAAAATTGCCTGGAAAGCATTCAAGGATGTCACTGAGAATTTTCTACAGAGTACTCAACTACATTCAGCTGGTTGACAATTTTTTTATAACATATAGCACCATGAAATGCAACATATCACTGAAGATTCATTTTCTGCATTCAAACTTGGACTTCTTTCCTGAAAATCTAGGTGGAGTCAGTGACAAACATGATGAAAGTTTTCATGAGGACATTATCACAATGGACAAAAGGTATCAGGGCAACTGGAATCCATCAGTGTTGGCAGGCTATTGTTGGACCCTACAGTGAGATGCATTGGACGCTGAGTTGAACTCATGCAATATGTTAGAAACATTATGCCATTAAATATATTATGTTGTCATTATATAGTCATTAAAGGATGATGTTATATTTCCCAAGATTCCTATGTGACACATTCGTTCCAAAATCACTTCAAACTCGATTGCAGAAAATACGATTTCAGCCACAGAGTGGTCAACGCCTGGAATGTTCTACCTGACTCCATTGTTACAACCTCAAACCCTCTCAGCTTCAACCTCAAACTGTCTACTGTGGGCTTCACCACATTCATAAGAGGTCTGTAAAGGGGGCATGAATAAGCACACCAGCATGCCTACTGTCCCTGTCTTATTGTTTCCATTTATCTGTATTTATTTCCTTTGTTCATGTTCATGTTTATACTTTACTTGCTATCTTGTACATGTTTGACCAATAAATAAATAAATAAAATTATATTTGTGTTCAGTTTGAAGGATCTATCATAATCAACAAAAGTTTTTCAGGAAGCAAAAATTTGAAAAAATAAATCATCCAATGTTATTCACAGAAAGCACCTACTTCATGTGCCAAATAGTTAAATTAAGCTAAGCAGTACCATATAATGCACTAATGATTACCAGATCAGATAGCTTTCAAGAAAGGATATCAATATACATAGAAAAGTGTTGAACAAAAACTTGCAATCATGCCTGCTATCTTGAGTTTTTTGACGCATGTACACACACACACTGTCCTACTGTTTAAAAAAGGATTAAAAATTCATAGAATACAAGGCTATTGATGGGCATGAAAGTAATGGAGTAATTCCATGATCAGAATTTGGTTGGTCACTTGCTGAACTGAATGCTGCACTAGATGGGCCTTTAGCCTGGTTCATTGGACTCTTCTTATACTATCAGAGTATGATAGTAGGAAAATTTCAGCAATTAATATTTCCTAATTTATATATATATATATAATACAGAAGCCTGATGATTGCAGATGGGATTCTGCTGAAACGTTGCTACAACTTTAACAACACTACAATGACGTGGGATAATACCCGAGAGAAGCTAAACAGCACACATGTAAGTACCCGCGAAAGCTTAAAAAAACATTATATATATGTGTGTGTGTGTGTGTGTGTGTGTGTGTGTGTGTATTTATATAACATGCTATTGTGAACAATAGTCCACAAGGTGTGACACTAAGTATCAAGATCATGCATACGATGCTGTGCACTATACATGACAACCTCATGGCCTAATCAAGGGTTCACAGCAGCTTAAGAGAAGAATAGTAAGGAGGACCGGGTTGCTGGCCCAGCACCTCCATAGAACACACTTAAGCAGTGCGGCAGGGATGTCTACTATACATGACCTAAACTGGAAGCATCCTAGGACTCATAGCAGTTCCATAGGACTCATAGCAGTTCGGGTACTATGATGGAACAAGGTACCACTTGGTCAAGGACTGGGTGATCAGCAGAAAGAAGCACATCCCCACTACCCAAAAATATTATGAATTGGTGATTTATTCCAGGATCACAGTCCTTTAAATAAAATGTTTCTTATGAAAATTATGAAATCTTTTTACAAAATCAATAGGAAAACCAAAACACAAATGTTCTGAAGGGAGTATGAATATCCCTTTCAGCAGTATTTTTCCCCAATGTGTTTAACTGATCTAAAAATCATTACATTAAATTGTGTATGCGTGCATAACACTGTGTTTGTGCAGCATATAAATGGGAAAAGCCCCGATTTTGAAGTCTTTTGAGAGGAGACTATGTACAGCATTGAAGAGGATTAGCTATGAAGTGCCTTTCATGTTTCCGTATTTATTCAAAAGTTAAGGTGTACAATTCAACATTGTAAGAATCTCATTTTTTCTCCCAGGGTGCAAATGCTATTATCCTATCCTGACAAGAACAGGTGTTGTGTAGGAATAGTTTATAAATTGGAAAAAAAGAGATGGGAAAGATTACTCATGGGATATATTCATGTAAAAGCAACTCGTCTGGTCCACAGACACCATGCTTTTCTTTTCAGGGTAATTTTATCCAAGCTATGCAGTGTGAGTAGTTGTATGTAGCTTTTCCCACCTGTTCTAATGCACAAACAGTGTTCATTTCTGAGCTTTCTCGTGATTCTACTTTCTTTTTCACATATCACCGAAGCCCAGGAATGAAACCTAATCACCTAAAAGGTCTGTAATTTAATCTTCACTGATTGTCTGTGCTGAGCTGTGCATAACATGGATTCTTCTGTCTGGATAGGTATTGCACAAATGATGTGCTCAGGGCAGACAATGTTCTCTTTAATGCTGTACTTACATTCAGCAATCTTAAACATGCAAGTAATGGTACTATTTCGCACTAGCTTGGCCTAAAACTGATTCTTCTATTTCAAAAAAATCCTTAAAAGGATCTTGGAATTTCTTAATTATTTTTTTCAGTTCCAATCCTAGCCAAGATTGAAGGAACCTGGAGCCTTCCAGCTATTTTAAACTATCTTTCCTGTAATCCACAAATGTTGTCCATTGAGAATGTAGCATATGAAAAGTGCACTCCAAAGACTAAAGTACATCAGAATGTAAAGCTTTTAATGTAAAAGCTCCAGGCAAACTCCTATACTCCTGAGATAGCAGAAATGTAAGCAGTTTTCAGAAAATCTATAAATTGAGGGACAGCAAACAGAAGGTGTCTGCTTATATCAGGCACATTCCATTTAGTGACAGCAAGAAAACAAACTAAACATGGAATAAGACTCTAGTCTCTGGAGAAAGCACAGATCCATCATACTCATCATACTCATCCAGATGCACTATGGATCCAAATGGATTCCATAAATACTTGATTTTTTTTCAGCAATATGGTAGAATTTCCACTGTTATCCTTCCTATTCAGAGACTACCAATAGTAGGTGACACTTGGCATGACTGCTCTTGAGCATCTTTTGCTACTAGATTATTGCAGTTAATTCCTGATTGACTGAGCTGCTCAGGAAACGAAGTGGCAGAGGCATGCCTGGAACATTAATGGAGGAAGGTGGAGGAAGTTTATGGTGGTAACCAGAATGTCTTGTCATGTAACATGGGAATCCTTTTGTCATAAAGACTGCTGAAGTGACTGAAGCTTGCCAATATACCCCATGCAGCATGTCAATGGGATCTATGCTGCTTCTCCTGATTCCTGTGGAGTGATGGTGTGGTCAGCTGGCCAATGTCTCAATTCATGAGGGAATGTTTAGGCAACTTGAAAAGTTCAGATATGAGGCTTAAGTCATATCAGTCGCCCTACTTGATGATGTTTCTCAGGATCTAAACAGAACTTGCTTGTGCCTTCTGGTTTTGTTAAACCTCCTGGAAGAATCTGATTCCATCAACTATTGTTCCTTTTTAGGCCACCTATCGGAACTAAAAATTGTTGCCGGCATATTATTATGGTTTCTTGGTGGGTAGTCAAAATCAGTGATTGTAGAAAGGGAGAGGTCATCCCAATGGCCTCATGGATTTGGAATGTTATAGAGTTAGATGCTTCTCCCACTCTCCCTTTTTGACATCAGAAGCCATTTGGAGAGGTTATTAATTGGTTTGGATGTGGTATCACAGGCTGAATGGAAAGAGTTTGCTACAGTTTGCTCAGATGAGCTCTGCCAGGCTGACATTGCTGTTGAATGGGATGGCATTGCAAATCATTGCAAATCAAACGAAGTCAGTGATTTGGAAGTCTTTGTAGACTCATGACAAGTTCTTGGTGGACAAGTGAAGGTAATGGCCAGGAAAGCCTTTCCCCAGTTTTAACTGGTATACCAATTACAAACTTACCTGGAGCAAGACCACTGGCAACTACAGTTCACACTTTTAACATTACCAGGCTGGACTGGCCACAATATGCTACTGTTTTCTCTATATGTGTCTGCCTTTAAGGATCCCTCAGAAATTACAATTTCAAATATTTGTTTTAACTTATACAACCCTACTTTGCACACCCAGAACCATCACTTTGTACCAGAATTGACTGGTTCAATATAAATTGTAATAAAAAATGTTGTTAATCCACATACTGCATGTCCATTGCAACCCCAATTTTGTAGAATAGCCTTCCATAGGAAGTGCAGCTTGCCCAAAATTTGGCATTATTAGTCAAAAGCAGAGCTCTGCTGGATGAACTTTTAATTAATTCATTAGCTTGGTACCATCACATTGTTCACCATTTCAACTTAAAATAATGGTGTCTTTTTATGGTTTCACTGTTTTAGTTATTATTCTTGTATTGTGAGCATTTTTGTTTTTGTTAACTGTCAAAGAGTTTGCAATGGTGTAATAATTCACTAAAATACTTAAAATATACATGTTATTACTATAGCATTATTTGCATAATGCAGCATTAGTTCATCAAATCAAAGAGAGATATTCTCTTAAGAAAGCAGCCATTCTATTTTCAAATTGTAGGTGGGAAAAAAACTGTGGGAAGTGACAGCACTTTCTATAAATTACAAGCTACCAAGTCAAACATAGGAGCACAAAGAGTATGTCAGTGTGAAACAAAGAATTTTCATTGATATTAGATTGTTTCAAAAAACTAAAAGAAAAAAATATTAGGGCAATGGAAGACAGCTGGCCATCATATAAATACTTTGTAATTAATGATTAAATGAATGCATTTGTTTTTGAATAGCCCTAAATGGATGGGAAGAATATCTTTAAAGGGTCTTTTTACATTGACCAATCCAATTATTTCTCAAAGACTATATATGATCTGTCTTATCTAAGGCACAATCATGTGATGTGGGCATGCAGCTTTCTATATCTCAGCAATCAAACTGTCATCCATTTGCCATAGGAAAGAGACGGGAAAATGAGAATAAACTGCAATCATGCTTGAAGTTCTTTCAGTATATGATTTCCTTTAAATCCGTATATCTATTCTCCAGTTGGTTTGAACTTTTCTGGAAGCAGTTAGAAATGTATTTACTGAAGGAAAATTAATAATAATAATGAAAATGATAATAATGATAATGATAATAATGATAATAATAATAATGCAACATTCTTTACAGTGGGTTGCTGGCTCAAGCCTTATTCCAAAACAGAGAACATGTTTGTGCAATTTCAGAAACAGATTTCTGTTTCTCTCTTGGACTCATATTCCCTGTTGCATTTATCCAAAGAACAATCCTTTACAAAAATAAGCTTGAATGGTTTTTTTCCTTCAGATACAACATTTTTATCAGATTATCTATCCTTTAAAGTGTGTGGCAAAATGGTGTGTCCAGAAAAAATATTCAATTCTGGTTTTATAAAAATTCACTCATACTTATTAAATGTCATTGCAAAATAACAGCAATTTTCAGTGACGATTGCTAGAGATTTGGCCAGTTTTTTTTTCCATTGCCATGGCTCAAGCAAAAGATGAAAGCACTTATATGACTGAGACATCAATATGTAAATCATGAAATCATGATTTAGTCTATGAAGAATGGTTTAAAAAGAAATGTTGGTGGGTAAAAAATAAAAGATTTAAAGTAATTTGTTCTATGTACACAATACAGTCATTGTGAACTGTTAGAATTTGAATTTTGTGAGTATCTAAGAAAAAAAAAACTATACTAGAGTTAATTAAAAAAAAATATGCTCAGCTAATTTTGCCATGCAACTAATCCTTGAATTACAACTGGGACCAGAACCTCAATTGTTGAGAAAAGTGGTCATTAAGCAAGATGTCCAGGTGACTGCTTTGTTCATCAACTGCCATGCTAGCACTTCCAGTTGCAGTTATAAAGCAAGCTTTTGCATTGTTAAGTGGATGGAGCAAAAGATGGAGTGAAAGATTCATGGAAGGAAACTCTTCAAGCAGATTGCAGAAACGGAGCCCAGATCTTTGGGATCTGACCTCCATTTCTACAACCAAATCAACTTCAAAACTCAACAAATAAATGCTCTGTCTTACATATTGGCAAAAAAAAAAAAAAGAAAATAAATACAGGCTAAATAGTCAAGACCTTGTTGATGATCCAAACTCATCTTGGAATACTCATCTCTAATGATCTAAGTGCTAAAACTCACTGTAACTACATAGCCAAGAAGGCATTAAGAGTTATTAACCTAATCTTACGTAGCTTTTTCTCTGGTAATATCACACTACTAACTAGAGCATACAAAACATTTGCTAGACCAATACTCAAATACAGCTCATCAGTCTGGAACCCACATAATGTATCTGATATTAACGCAGTTGAGAAAGTCCAGAAATATTTCACAAGAAGAGTTCTCCACTGCTCTACTCATTGTAGAATACCTTATGCCACCAGACTTGAAATTCTAGACCTAGAAAACCTAGAATTACGCCACCTTTGGTCCAATCTAAGTATAGTATATAAAATTATATATTGCAATATCCTACCTGTCAATGCATACTTCAGCTTCAACCATAACAATAGAAGAGCACACAATAGATACAAACTTAAAGTTAATCACACCAAATTTGATTGCAGGAAATACGACTTCAGCAACAGAATGGTCAGTGTCTGAAATGCTCTATATTTATGTATTTATTTTATTTATTTATTTATTTTGTCAAACAATTATTAGAAAACAGATATAAGTATAAACATGATATACATGAATACATGAAATGGATACAAATAAGGAAAAAAAGAAAAAATAGGACAGGGACGGTAGGCACGTTTTGGTGTGCTTATGCACGCCCCTCTACCTGACTCTGTGGTTTCTTCCCCAAATCCCAAAAACTTTAACCTTAGACTTTCTACTATGGACCTCACCCTTTTCCTAAGAGGTCTGTAGGGGGCATGCATAAGTGCACCAACATGCCTACTGTCCCTTTCCTATTGTTTCTTTTATTCTTCTTATATATATCCAGGTGTTCATCACTATGTTTTTACTTATACCTATTATCTTGTAAGCAATTGACAAACCAAATAAAATAAATAAAAATAAAAAACCTCCCAGAGGAGTTCCCCCTCTCCTTGGCAAACAGCCTTTTTACTTTCAAAGGCTGCCTCCAAGGCAGTGGGGGAGGAGAAATCTTAGCTACACAGAGAGCTGACTTTCCTTCTGGCTTAAATTCCCTTCCAACAAGCAGACGTTTTTTGCTCTCTTGCATCTTTCCTCCTGACTTCCCAATTGACTCTCTGGGATAGCTGGCAGAGAAAATCGCAGGTGGCAATTACATGATTGTGGGGTGATTGGCAATCAGTTATAAATGCAAAAAGGCTTCCAAGGACCCACATTACAATCATGTGACCGTGGGGATGGTGGTAGTGCAACATTTTGCAATATCCAGAAGTGCTTTATGGGCTGTAAAGCACTCATTCTGTGGCTTTCATAATTCCAGACCGTTGTTATATAAAGGGTAGTAGAGGATAGATGAACTCTTCTTCAAATGTTAAATAAAAATAACTAAACCATGAAGGTTGCTGTTTCTATCATTGTCATTGATTCATCAGCTCATGGAATCAGCTTCTGTGCAAAATCTAAATAACCAGGTTATTTGTATATATGATCTAAATGCTTGGAAAATTCAGAATGAAGCCTATTTCATTTTGGGTATAGCAGCAAGTCACAGAATAAAAATAATACAGCAATTAATATATGATTGTTTCATGGTGCAGGATTGTTGACAAGACACAGAGTGAGGACCAGAAATATAAGGTATATTAAAAATATTAATTTGTTCTAAAAAGAGGCAATAATGATGCAGTTTTCTCTCTTTCTTGCCCTCATAACGCTTTTTAATGAGATCTATCATATATGTTTGCTGAATAATCAGTGCAGTGGTGGTGACACAAAAAACAGTTTGCTTAAGGAGCCTGCTCCATCTAATGAGTAATACATCCATTTACAGAATGAAGATCCCTCATTCTGTTTGCATGTCATAATGTTAACTGCTTTCATTGAAAATAGTCTTCATCAATCCAGTGAGAATCTGCATTATGCTGCATCCCAGAATTTTGCTCCTAATCAGTTTCTTTTTAAAAGTTTTTGTTTAGAATCTAGGCACAGAGGGAAACTGATCACATATTCATCTGCCACATCACGAAAGGTATTAATAATACCTTTGAAGCAGTACTGAAAAGCAAACTGTGTGCAGGCTTGTTGAATAAGGGAGAGCAAACATAGATGAAATGCAGAGGCTCATGAGACCAGCATAAAGTTGGAAGTGCAGTTTAATCAAATGCAATATGCAATTTGAGGAACAAAAATGCTGTTCATTTTCATAAAGTTTATTTATTATTTCCAATATTCCTCAAACAGCCTGATTTCTTGGTATCGGATCCCTTTATAGTAGTCAAATAAATGTGTATAACTCCCAGTGCATATCCAAATAACTGAAAAATGGTTTCCACCGGTTCATAATTCAGCTTTGATAGCACAAGCACCAAGTAATAAGGTCTCCCACCAGCAGATGCATCTAGGGAGGGTGAGGGGAAGATGTAAATATATATATATATCAAGATTATGGTCTTGACTACACAATCAAAGCCCTGTCTGTTTCTAGCATGTTTTGTGTGCAAGAGGCACAGAAAAAAAGGGGCAGGGCATGGACTGCCCAATCAGGGTTACTTTGATTGGGTTACCTGGATATTTGACTCCCACCTTCAGACCCCCTTGTCCGTCATCTTTAAAAATCTGTTTTCTTTATTCAGAATAGTTCCATTTCAGTAGCTTGGCATTGGAGTCCAAAAGGTGGTAGGATTTCCCTTATTTAGGTTGCACAATCTTCCACAAGGGGTCCCTTAATTTGGATTCCTGTCCTGAGCAGGAGGTTGGACTCAGTCATTTAAATGGCATCTTCAAACTATGCAATCCTATGACTCTTTGCTGGAGAGACAATTAAAATCAGGTCTCTGCTTTATAAAAATGGCAAAGAGAATTACAAAGTGGGTTTCTGAGGAAAACTGGATTTTTGCTTGTTTTTCTGTGCTCTTTGCACACTGCCAAGAAGAACTCATGTAATGTTATATTTTCTGGGCTTTGGAAAGGATCCATTCCCACCAACTCTTTTCCACCAAGCCACGGTAGTTGCTGGCAACTTCTCACAGTTTTAAAGGATTGCCTACTAAGTAGTTGTCAGGGATATATTTTCAGAAACTGTTGTCTATATAAATCTATGAATAATTTGGTGACCTACGAAAACTGAAATGAATTAAAGTGTATTGTTGCTTTGAAGCACTCGTATAAGTCTTCTAAGGCATTATCATTCCCTTTTTCTTCCTTCCTATTATTTGTTGTATTTGTGTTATAATGGAAAAAGAGTTATTTAATTTTAAAAAAAGATGCCAACCCAAAAGAGACATTTTGTATAGCGCAAAGTCCAATCCTGTCTCTGCTTTTATGGAACAGGAGTGTAGACTGCATAGGTATCAGTGAATCCATTGGAGCAAGATTCAGACCTCAATATTCCAGCAGTTATCCCAGTTAAATCATGAGCCTCAAGCCAAACTTCCAAAACTTCAAAAGCATTTATTGGGAGTTAACATGTCCGACACTGCCTGGGTGTAGCTGAATCTGAGACACATAATTCATTGTCATTCTTGGCCTTGGTTTTCCCTCCACCCCTGAGTGCATCATAATTTATATTCTTCAATGAGACACATCCACAGACACATCCATAGTCATCAATCGTGTTCTCCAGTTAGATCTTTGCATGGCAGAAAATTGGATTCCTTCAGTCACCTAGTTACTATCTTTGAAAAACTATTTATGGAATGCACTTTCGATTTCCAAGCTGCTGTACTGCTCTTTCAAACCCCTTTCCCCTCTCCCTTTTTGTTGGCAACTCTAAAAAAACCATAGAAATATTTTATGAGTTGACACCATCATTTTCATTGGTCTATTTCAAAACTCTTATTTATTATCCAATGCTAGCTAAGCAGTAAGGATTTAAGCCTGCCTCAGAATCTATAAATTTCTTGTTCTTTTGAAGATTGCCAGTTGTATTGCAAGTTCAATTGGTGCCAATTGAGTTTTTTAAAAGCTATGTAGATGTAAAGGTGATAGAAACCAAGGGGTAGAAACTAAGTGCTGGCAGTCTTATGTTTTAAATATCTTGAGTCAGATCAGGCCATCTTTTAAATAAATAAAAAATAGCCCATGAAAGGATAATTATACCCACATTGTACATCTTCCAATTTGTTCATAAAATGTTTTTTTCAGTTCCAATTGATAGGTTCAGAATCTTCTTTCTTATCATATTAAGCTGAAAAACTCTGGAGACGCTCATTTATTGCTGCCATCTACTCGTCATGTGAATTTTTACTGTATTCTTTGGTTTAGGATTCTACAAAAGATTCTGTGTTTCCTTATCTGGCATTGCAACACACATACTAAATAATCATACTTACTTGAATTAGCTTTTTTTTATCTAATATAGCTTACATTATTAATAAGTTACTGATATACAAAGTTATCAGGCTATCAAATGTTCTGTATAACTTGAAAATGTAGAAATAATCCAACTATTGGATATTATATTTCTAATAATTGCAGATCAACAACATACGACATCTTCCCAGCATACTTTAGGAGAACCTTTACTGTTTATCTGATGTCACTTCAGAACATGAAGATTTTATAACACCCCCATCTAAGGGCTTAGTCTCACTGCCAAGTTTGTTCCATGGACAGGACAGGACAGCAACCAGTTTTCAATGGTAGGCATGGACAACACTGCCCTGTACTCCGCCCTCACCCACCACAGAAGGGAGCTCCAGATGCTTTCCTGCTGTGTTTTCAAAGTACAATTTTTCTGCTTCAATTGCTTCAAGCAATGCTCTCCATTTTGCCTTAGTACATTATTTCCTGTGCTTCGATTGGCTACTTGGAGAGCATTGCTCAGACAGGAGCAGCCCTTTAACTGATTAAATGGTTGCTATGGTCTGTCATATCTTCTAAAGTTAACTTTAAGAACAATATTGCAGTAGTGTAGTGGTTGTAACAATTGCCTTGCTGGTTTGAAAGTCAGAAAACTATTTATTGTTATTTTTTTCTCTGAGCCACTTTTTAAAAAAGAAATATATAAGTTAACTGATGCGCTATTTCACCATTTCTCCAGCATTTGAGTTAAACCTTTTTAGAAGCAAATAGAAATCTAATGAAACAAAAAAAAAACCAGTCAGTTTTCAAACCAACAACATTCTATATTCAGGGAAATATTTATATTCAGGAAAATATTGGTATGGTGTTAAAGCACAATTCCTCTAAAAGAATATAAGAAAGCAAGAGTGCCAAGAAATAAATTTTATTTCAAAACTAGCTATTATGTGTATATAAATGTGGAGAGAAAGAGAGGCAGGGAGGGAGGGAGGGAGGGAGAATATGTTCCAATATGTTCTGCCCACAGGAAGGAAAGCAATTGATGATCATTTTCCTAGAATGGAGCATGTTTGGTGGGAACACGTGACAGCTTGCAAACTGGATGATATACTTGGCAAGTTGTTGCCAAAGTGTCTCAATCCTGCCAGGAATTGTTTGTTTTTTTAAGTTGACTTAGTCAGTTGTCAAGCATGAGTCCAAGACAGAAGCATCTTAAGGGTACAATGTTGATATGCCCTAACTCTACAGCCTGGTGTCTTGTGGACCAGCCATAATTCCCTTCTTCCCCCTAGATGATATCACTGAATGAAATTTAAGGCACTGTTGGATGATTTTTACTTTACTGTTTTTAGCCAATGGCGAACATATGTTTAGAATACCACTACTACTAGTAGTAGTATTGTTGTTGTTGCTGAGAAGAAGAAGAAGAAGAAGAAGAAGAAGAAGAAGAAGAAGAAGAAGAAGAAGAAGAAGAAGAAGAAGAAGAAGAAGAAGAAGAAGAAGAAGAAGAAGAAGAAGAAGAAGAAGAAGAAGGAGTGCATAAGTGCACAATCGTGCCTACCGTCCCTGTCCTATTGTCTGCATTTATTTGTACCTATTTCTTGTATTCTTAATCATGTTTATACTTATACCTATTATCTCATAAGCAATTGGAAAATCAAACTAAATAAATAATTAAGAAGAAGAAAAAGAAGAAACAGCTAGAAAATATAACAAAATATCATGATTTACAAATTGAAGTTGAACAATTGTGGAGGAAGAAATCAATGGTTGCAGCAATAGTAATAGGAGTCCTTTGAGCAATACCCAAAGGGCTGCCCAGATACATGGAAATCCTGGATTTATTGGACCTGAATATTCTGACTTTTCAAAAAAAACAGCTTACTCGGAACTGCCTATATATTCAGACTCTACCTTAACAGCTCTTAAGTCCTTGGGTAGGACTTGAACTGTTATGTTTTTACTGTGAATCGAATTGAAGGTTAAATTAATAATAATAATAATACTAACAACAACAAAAACAACCCCCAGTGAAACATTATCTTGACATGGTTGTGGGGCTTGTGTGCTCTGAGGAAGATAAGAGCTATGCCAGAGGTTTAACCATACTGGACAAGTCTCATCAGAGGAGTCAGACAAACAGTCCTTCTCCCATAAAAAATAGGATGAGATGTATCTTTCAGAAAGCCATAATTGGCTCAGATGTTGCCTTGGTTAACAAGATCCGTGTTATAGACAATGGCACGACAAAATAGCAATGTTGGTGCATTGGACTAACTAACTAACTGCAAGAAATGCCATTTGCCTGCAAACAACAAATGATGGGACCACAAATTAAACAAAATAAGAGAAAACGAAGAAGCTTTAGAATTCAAACAGACAAGCACTTATATAATACAAACTGCAGGGTGTATTGTGCAAGTGCCTGAAGAAAACAGAAAAGAAGAGAAAGAGCTGGGAAAAATCGCAAAACAAAGACCTGCAAATAGAAATAGAATAACTCTGTCAAGAAAGCAAAGATAGGACAACAATAATAGGCCGCTTAGGTGCAATTCCAAAGCACCTGGAGCACCATTGGTATTGACAAAATCATTATCAGTTAACTGCAAAAGGCAGCTTTACTTGGAACAGCTTGCATCCTAGAATGATACTTTTAATATTATTAAATAGCATCTGCCTTTCCCAGGACTTTGGGAAGAACTTGAAAAGTGAACAAAATGCCAGATCCACTCTAAACATGTGGCTGACTATGTGACTAAACATAGTAATAATATCCAAAAGTGTACTCTAGATTTTCTCTTTCTGCTTTCATCATAGTGATTAATATCAGAATATTTCACACAGTTGCTTACTGGCATTACATTGATATAATACATTGTTAACTATGTACTTAACAGTTGTAGGAAATTTTCCCCATCTATGTAATTTTACTTCACATCATAAATACAAAATGAATTTTATTGCTTTTCCATATGACCTTGCTTCACTACATTTACATAAAAATTCATTTATGTGGATTCCCTTCCCACTTTGCCACTTTTATTAAATGAAGTTGTTTAAGTGCTAGAGAGATGCTGTTGTTATGGTAACAATATTATTTCCCAAAGCCCATTTGCTGGTTTCTGATGTCAGCGAAACAGGGAAATTGTCATTAAGACTCACACAATCTACATGGGCTCTTTAAAGTCAGGGATATCACTATGGAAAAAATGTATGACAATTGAAACAATTTAAAATAAAATTCTCAGGAGCTATCGGAAAATGTTTGTGCATCTGTGTGTTTGTTGCAGCATAGCATTTTTATATTAGATTGCTCTGCAAAGCAGAGAAGAAAAAATTAAGTCAGTGCCTTCACTTGTCTCCCAGGGTGGAAAAATCATTTACTGAAAGTTGTATCTAGAACTTAATAATTTTCTCTTTGCCTTATACTCACCTCTTGTTCTCTGACATTATCATGTTACAAGGTCTGTTCTCTCAAACAAGTTAGATTGTTTGTTTTATCAAAAATATTTTCTGCTCTGGTGTTTCAAGGTGTGTCCTGTGCCATCTGCTGCTCTTCCTGCATACCACAAGCATTGTCATGGCAGCACAAATGCTGCACTTAAGCTCACTACAGGTGGCTCTCCCAACTAATATTGGAGGCAAGGCTGTGTTCTCCTTCAACGGGTAACTGTGATGTATGTAAGGGCCAAAACCTCAGGCCCATTGGTTCTATATACAGCTAGCACTCAACTTACAACCATTTGTTCAATGATGTTCAAAGTTATGATAGTGCTCACAAAGTCCCAGCAGTCATGTGATCTAAATTTGAGTGCTTGGCAACTGGCATACATTTACGTTGGCAGTGTCCTGAGGTCTCATGATCATCAATTATGACTTCTCAGTCTGCTTTGAGCAAGCAAAATCAATGAGGGAAGCCACGTTCACTTAACAATCATGTGACTCCTTTAACAACTATGGTGATTCGTTGAACAATGGTGCAAAAAAATTTGTAAGATTGGATACAATTCACTTAATACCGGTCTTGCCAAGTAATGGAAGTTCTGCTTCCAATTGTGTCATAAGTCAAAAACTACCTGTACAAAAGGGCCACTATTTTGTCCTTAGGTCTTGTATATTGAGTGGAAAACCTGAAGGGGATTTCTGTATGTCTTCACCTGGATGAAATCGATATATGCACTAAATCTGGATTTCAACAACAATGAGTCGTTTACATGTATTCAGTACATGGGGTAGGCAGGGCTGAGGAGGCTGGGAATGGGGAGGGCAGGACCTATAAATCTGAAAAAAGCAAATGTAAGTTTGGAAAAGTAAATCATTTTTGAGTCAGTGCTTTGTCAGTAATTTAATAAGAGATTTCAGAACTTGTTTATTTCATTTCAACATACTGTTTTTTACTCTTGAAATGCTAAACTAGACTGTGTAGATTATTAATTGGCTTTTCCTTTAGATATTCATCAATATGTTTTGTTCACTATCCTGCTTCCAACCACACTGAATATGACAAGGAAGATGTGTTTGTGGGTCTGATATTCAACAAAGCTCTTCTGAGTCTCCTCTGATATTAAATATTAAACTATCCTGATATTAACTGGGAGACAAACTCTGCAGTAAATGGGAGATCAAACAGATTCCTAACCAACCTAGCTGACAATTTTGTCATCCAAAAGGTAGAGGAGGGAACCGGAGGAAAAGCTGTACTGGACTTAATTCTTTCTAACAGAGAATAAGTGACAGACGGAATTGAAGTTGCTGCAACATTGGGCGAGAGTGATTGCCTCATATTGGAATTCAATATAACGTAAACACAAACAAAAGAACATAATCCAACCAATGCCTTAAACTTTAAAAGAGCTGATTTCAACAAACTCAGAGAGAGCCTAAGAAAGATTCCATGGATGAAATTCCAAAAAGGGAAAACAACTCAAGAAGCCTGGGAAATCAGTGGGACAACTTGCCTCCAGAAATTGTGAATGCTTCAACACTGGAGGTTTTTAAGAAGAGATTGGACAACCATTTGTCTGAAATGGTATAGGGCTTCCTGCTCGAGCAGGGGGTTGGACTAGAAAACCTCTAAAGTCCCTCCAACTCTACCATTCTGTTATTCTATTAAACTCTGAAAAATATGATCATAGGAGTCAATCCAGCACAATACCACTGAAAAAGAAAAGCAAGAAATCCAAGAAAAACCAGCATGGTTGCACAAGCAAAGCTCTCTGATAAACTGAAAGACAAACAGGACAAATACAAAAAATGGAAAGAGGGACACATAACTAAAGCAGAATATCAGTAGATAGCCCAAATCTGCAAGGATTAAGTCAGGAAAGCAAAAGCTCAAAATGAACAGGGACTTGCAACAAAAATCAAAGATAATTTTTAAAAGATTTCCTTCAACATATAAATAACAAGAAAAAAAGTCAAAGAAACAGAAGGTCCACTTAAGAGAGAAGATGGCAAGGAAGTAACAGGGAGCAGAGAGAAAGCAGAACAGCTTAACTCATTTTTTGTATCAGTCTTCATGCAAAAAGAAATATAGCCCAACCTAACAAAAACCTAACCATAAAAAACAGACTAGAAATAAAAAATTAAAATAAGCAATAAAATGGTCAGAGAATGCCTATCTGATTTTGATTAATATAAATCACCAGAACCTGATGAATTGCATCCCAGAGTTCTGAAGGAGCTGATAGGTGTTATCTCAGAATCATTATACCATATCTTTCAAAAATCCTGGAATTACCTGAGGATTAAAAAAGAGCTGATGTAGTTCCCCTCTTCAAAAAAGGAATAAAAGCAGACTTGGGAAACTACAGACCAATCAGCCTAATATCAATACCTAAAAAGATACTGGAAAATCATCAAAAAACAGATCTGCAAACATCTAGAAACAAATGAAGTTATAACTAAAAGCCAGCACGGGTTTCTTAAAAACAGATAATGCCAAACCAATCTTATTTTATCCTTTGATAAAGTGACTAACTTGATAGACCAATGAAATGTTGTGGATAAAGTATACTTAGACTTCAACAAGACATTCAACAAAGCAGACCACAACTTACTTCTCGGTTAGCTAGGAAAATGTGGGTTAGACAGCATCACCACCAGATGGATTTGTAACTAGGTGATAAACCATACTCAGTAAGTTAGTCCTTAATGGTACTACCTCTACATGGAGGGAAGCAAGCAGTGGGGTACCACAAGATCTTAGGCCCAGTACTCTATTCCGATTGATCCTTTTATATATCCCAGCTCCTTCTAACTGCTTTGGCTTTTCAAACTACCCTTTTAAAAGTCTGAATAATTTAGTCCTAGCTAGTGAATTTGCAGGCAATATTTTGCAAGGTGGCTTGCTTTGATAACATGACAACTTTTTTTGTTTCTGTGATGGTAACATCCTTGAGTTTTAAAAAATGAAAAAAAGTTTTTACATCATATTAATATGGGTAAGACTTGTTATTCTAAATTTTTAAAGAATATTTTAGAAAGAGACATCTGAATCATCAACAGCATGGCAAGATCTGAGTGCCAACATCACAGTTAATTTTTATTTTCAGATTGCAAAAAAATGATCAGAAATAGTTCTGGAGACTCATTTATTGTTAAACCAAGACTAAATCATAGATGTCAGTGCACAGACAGTGCTCCTAGACTTTTTGTTTTATGTACCTTATATCAGGGATATATGTACCTCCCCTAATTTATTGCAAAGATCCTTAGAATTAGTGAAGTGCTGAATATTATATGAGGGCTATCCACAAAATAGATTACATTTTTGTCTGTAGCAAGAAGGGGTGGAGCTAGCATGGCCATCTTTGGTCTGTGCCTCCACTGCTTAGTCTGCATCTAGTCGTGCTAGTGGAAGGTTCGTATTGTTGCCCGTTATTTCACAGCAAATGTTTGAAATGTGTGCTGCAATTGAAAATCCCGCGAGTTGTGAGGTGCGACGTGATCAAAGGTTTTGCTGTTGCAAAAAACATAAACCGACTGAAATTTTTCGGCAACTGTGTGAATGTTACAGGGACAACTCATCACTGAAGGTGAGTGCGCCAGTGGTGCATTAAGTTTAAAAATGACGAATTAATTTCACGATGAATAGCGAGTGGACGTCCGAGCATTGTGACTGATGACTGGTCGCAAAAGTGATGACAAGATTCATGAAACCACCATTCACAGTAATGGAACTTTTGCTTAGGTTTTCACAAAATTCACGCATTTTGTTGCATGAAATTGTTACACAAAAGCTAGGCTACCACAAATTTTTGCAAAATGGGTGCCAAAATCCCGACAGAAAACCACAAGATCAGTGTATGGCCACATCATTGACTTTCTGTCTCTTATGACAAGATGGAGATTCATTCTTGATCGATCATAACTGAGATGAGACTTGGGCTCAAACAGCAAGACCAAATTGCAGTCTATGGAGTGGGGTATACAAATTCCCCCCAAAAACCAAGAAAATGTTTGCAAACTTCTCTGCAAGGAAGATTATGTGTACTGTTTTTTGGATAGCAAGTGTGCTCTTATCGATTTTCTGGAACATGGTGCAACAATAAACTCTGTGACAGTATTGTGAAATGTTGCAAAAACTAAGAAAAGCAATTCAGAACAAGCGTAGAGGAAAGTTAAAACTCAAAATTTTGTTTTTTGCATGAACAATGCCCGACCACACACAGCAAATCGCACTCGAGAAGTCTGAATGCTTTCAAGTGGGAGATTTTTTTCTCATCCGCCCTACAGCTCCTGAATCGTTGCACTCAAGCGACTACTACTGTTTCCGAGGATGAAGACCTTGCTTGGACACACAGCGCTGTGACGACGATGCAGCACTGCAGGCGGGATGACGACTGGCTCAAATCTCAGGCGCTGAATTTTTAGACCATGGAATTACAAGCTTGTTCACACTATGATAAGTGCCTCAATTTGTTTGGTGAATATGTTGAAAAGTTGAGTTTTTAAGTGTCACTTTCAGGTGTGTGTATATAATAATTTTTTTTCCTACACTTTGTTTTTTTTCTATCGCAAAACGTAATCTATTTTGTGGATAGCCCTCCTATTTACTATATTAACAAATGATGAGCTATGAAAAAACCCCATTAATTTTAACCTGGAGATCTAATTTCTGGAAGGGAATTGATTTCTATAGTTGGCTATAGTTGCTGACCAAGCAAATCCATAAGATGCTTGGCTTATTAAGTTGGAATGTTGTGGGATTAAAAATAAAATTTTAAACACAAACTGTTCTCATTGCTAAATCCAGAGATGGTATTCAGCAGGTTCTGACCAGTTCTGGAGAACTGGTAGCAGAAATTTTGAGTAGTTGGGAAAACCAGTAGTGGAAATTTTGAGTAGTTTGGAATACCCCCTCTGACTGGCCCTACCCCCATCTATTATCTGCCTCCTGCGTCCCAGCTGATCGGCTGGGTCTTTTTTTGTTGCCCTGCACAGGAGAAGGGAACTGGAAAGCAAGTTAGTGGGGTGGGGATCAAATGGGATTTTGCGGTAACTTTCTCCAGGAGTGGGGAGAGAATGGAGATTTTATAGGATCCTTCCCCTGGAGTGGGGTGGGAATGGAAATTTTGCGATCTCCATCCCCTGCCACACCCACCAAGCCACACCCATAAGCACACCATACCAACCAAACCATGCCACGCCCACCAAGCCATGCCCACAAAACCTGTAGTAAAAAAAAATTGAATCCCACCACTGGCTAAATCCCTGGTGGCTGTGACTGCCCAGCTCCAATCATAAATTAGGTTTGATGTTTTACTACAGAACTATTTTCAGATATTAAATGACAGATCATTGAATCTGTGTTTGGAAATTCGAAACTAGCCTAGCAAAACACGGGATTATAAAGCACTCCCCTTTGTTGAAGCTATAGTATTTGGTTTGGGACATTGCTTTACCTTCATGGGAAAAGGCTGGAATGTGAATGGCATAAATAATACAAAATAATTTGGAATGATTTTGTAATGAATAAATAATACAAAATAATTTGGAATGATTTTGTAATGGCTAAAAATATCTTGAGAAAGAAAGTTCAGATTTTTTAAAAAAACAGTATGTCAGATGTCAAATGTCTCACAAATGAAATGTTTCTGGATAGAGTTTATTTATTTATTTATTTATTTATTTATTTATTTATTTATTTATTTATTTATTTATTTATTTATAGAATAAATTTTGACCTGTTTATAGGAAAACAAAAATTGAATAGTTGCTTAACTCTTAATTGTTCTCTCTCCTGTATATATTTTTACAATGAAAAACTTTGCTAATGTTAGACTGATTTCTTAGGCAGGGTTACATTGATTGGATTTGAGAAAAACCTTACAAAAACCTAAACAAATTGAAAGATATCCCTGAACAATTAATTCTAGAGTTTCTATTATTTTTCTATTATTCTATTAGTTTTCAAAAATAACTTTTATGCTCACACAATATTCTTTATAATATTCTCTATGATATATGATGTATTCAGCGGTGGGATTCAGAAATTTTTAACAACCGGTTCTGTGAGCATGGCTTAGGTGGTGGGTGTAGCTTTGTGGTCATGTGACTGGGTGGACATGGTTTATGGTCATGTTATTGGCTGGGTGTGGCCAACTCAATATCATTCACATCGAGGCACGCATCTCCACGCTTGGCCTCTCATGACTGTGGAGATGCTGTAACAGTTGTAAGTGTGAAAAATGGTCATAAGTCACTTTTTTCAGTGCCATTGTACCTTTGAATGGTCACTCCACACANAGACAGGAAGTCTAGTCCTGCCAAGAATGTAATAAGGGTTAATGGAGAGGCAGTTTCTGTTTGCAACACCAAAATGTTTCCTTCCTGCCTTCCTTACAGAATTAGGCCAGTAATTTCTTCTAACAACCAGTTCTCCAAACTGCTTAGAATGTTAACAACCAATTCTAGCAAATAGGTGTGAACTGGTAGAATCCCACCCCTGGATGTATTCACATTAAACTTTCTAAGAGGCTGTATTTTACTACAATAATGCAATTTTTAAATCTGTTACTAAAATTATTAGGGTTGTAAAATGCTCTGACGTACATGAGTGCACATACAAAGGTCCCCTTTTAGAAAATGCTGTGTGAAGCAAAGCCAGAAGTGGTAATGTAAGTCTGAAGAAAAAACAGATCTGTTTTAACAATTCAACCAAGGCACTTTATACATGCTTCCATGTATCCTGAAGCACCTCTTTGAAAGGCTTTGCATCACCCCCAAAATTAGTAAGCTTAGCACCTTTTTGAATAGATGCTATCTTGAGGCAAAGAAGGAACAAAACTTTTTGAAGGAGAAATGCCATGTAGCATGTATCATACCTAATTCTCTTTGGAATTAGGAATGTACTTTAGAGGATGGAAATTTTGAACAGATGAATTAAAGGCAAGAAAAGGATATCATTTCCAATATCTCTATTGTGCACCTTTCCCTCAATCTGAATCCAGCTCCTTTATACCAAAGCTGAAAAAGCCAGGGAATAGTGAGATTGGAAACATCTGTTGAATATGCAAGACATCATGTCAGTTGTTTTAGATCCTGTACAGAAGGGCAAACCTGACATGAAAGTCAAGCTTCCCGGTGCTTTATTTGGTTTTCCAGTACTGTAAAGCTAAACAATGGCACTTCTGAAGTACTAATGGAATTTCCATCACAAGATACAGTGATGAATGGCAAATTGGGCCACTCACAAAAACCGTTAGACAAGTTCAGGAAGCTACCTTTGGATACCAGTTTTGATGGTATAAATATTAGTATAAGAGACAGCATATGTTTGAATGCTACAACCCTAAGAGCTTATGGTCTGCTTGAGGGCTTCTGTTACTACCCCCAAAGCAGAGGATGGAAGTGAGTCAGGAGAAGTACCAAAATGTTTTGCTTATCTTAGAGCTCTTGGATGGAAAGTCCAAGCCCCGTCAATTCCTAAGGAGCATTGCATTTCTGGATTCAGACCCCAATTTAAAGGACTTCTCACTGGAAAGCTAAAATACTGTTTGGAAGTAAAGCATCGTTTTATAGTGTAGGTTCTCTCCAACTTTATAAGAATTGTTTCTTCTAAAGGGCTCAGACATTTGGCAGCTGGAGCATAAGCAGTGTTCTAATAATTCTAGCTTGATATAAATCCTGTGTTCTGAATCATCAGTGCCGAAAATAGGGAGTTGCAATACACAGTTTGATTGCACCAGGCACTGAAATGTCCCATTGCAGCTGGCAAGATCAATTATTGCATTTGTAGCCCAGGCTGTGACTTCACAGATTTTATTTATTTTGGAAATAGAGGACTGAGAGAAAGTACCTAAAATTTGAGCACTTTTAATTGAGCTCCATTTCAAAACTACCAGTATAAATTCACCATTCATATTAAATATCTCCTAGTAAAAAGGAGTGTCTTTCTGAAGTAATCTATTTCTAATCATTCAACATGGATGTGTTTGGTGAATATTCTGGTTTGGGTCTTGGCTTGAACTTTGCTTTCGGAATCTGGCTTTGGCAGTTGCTCATATTTCTAGCTGAACTTGAAAAAAATAAACCTTGGATTCTGTTTGGGCTACTGCATATTAAAAGATATTAACTTTATGCATGCCTGATAATTGGGTACACTAGTAAGGAGCATGAGTTCAGGGTGTTGAACTAGATAAATCTTTGGCCACTGCACAGCTTTTCTTATATTCTCCTGCATTTGAAACTTTTAGAGGATACAAATACCTATATTCTTTGCAATCAAGGTTTAATGGGCTGGATTTGGCACAGAATGGCCTTGATTTCCTAAAAGTTGGCTATTTGAAGAGTTTCTATGAGTTTTGAAGCTGTAAAGATGAGCAAATTTGAATTTGGACAAGTTATTAAAGAACATGAATTTCAGGAACTTTCTATAATGAAAATAATCCACAATTTGGAAATTCTCATGTATCTGACATTGAACTTAACAGCTATATAACAATCTTTATTGGCATTGGCTGATAAACAGTAGCATCTCATCTTGTGATGTTGATGATGCATGCAAGCATTCACAAAACTATATTATATCAGAAAAGTGGACCTTAAAGATAACTTCAAAATTTTTACTTTGTTCAAAATGGATGGGATTTCTAGGAGTACCACTTCATTCTCATGTTGAAACTGCTGCTGGTGGTTGCTTTTGGGAATGCAAAGCTTTACACACTTTCAGTCTACATTAATAACAACACTTCTATTCCCTATTTTGCCCTGTTCACTTAGATCACGAAGTAGATGGTCCTGACCCAGATGCAGCTCTACCTTTGTTATGGAAAAACATTCTTCTGGAACTCAAACAGGACTCCCTTTATAGCTTCATTTATAGCTGAGGACAGGAATCAAAATATAATTTTGCACAGGTCTGTTATACATTTATTAATAATGGGTTTACAATTGCTTCATTTATTAAAAATGTTGTGGGCCACCTTGAGCCATTATGAATAAACAGCTTATAAACATTCAAATAAGAATAATTAAATTTAATACAGCTTTTAGTTATTTAAATCTGATAATAGAATAAAATATCCCATGGGATTCAGTCAGTGTAATAGAATGTAAATAAATTAGTTTATTTGCTGAATATGTGCAATAAACAGAACCAACATATAATTGTTTACACTGTCTAACGTTTTACAAATGTAATGTGTCATTAAATGAAGAGATATAATACATCTGGGAGACAAGAAGTTTTAGTCCCTTTAATAGTAAGAATTGCTATAGATTGCAATAAATTCTCAGCAATAGCCTGGCCTTATGAATCTTGAGTAAAATACATTCCCTTATAGCTGTGCAATTTCTAGAGTACATCTCGAATTTATTTCACTGGGTTTACCTGTGGTGCACAAATCTGATAAACATTGAACCCTGTAAGTGCATATCAAAATAATTAAAATGTTTAGATTTCAGACCATTTAAATTGAAATATATAAATCCATACCAATATATTTTGTCAAGGTCAAAATTATTTAATATTTGTAAGACATCTCTTCATTTGGAAATAAAAAATAAAAAATGTAAAAAATGCCCTGACTTGACTCTTGATTTTATCTTCCTTAGTAGGCTGGCTAAGCCTAGAATTTTGATCCCCAAACAGATTTAGTTATGGCATAAAGAAGGAGACATCCTAACACCAGCTCAATAAAACACTGAAAGATATCCACCATTTCCATTTTAGGTGATTCGTATTTCTTATACTCTATCTTTTTGAAAAGTGCCTAGAGCTGTGTGGTTCAAGAAAAAGTAATTTCAAGAAATATTTTTCTGGATTGTTAGGAAGTTCAATATAATATGTAATACATACTTAATAAAAGATATCAATAATATTCCGAAATTCAGAAAACTTAAAGATAATTAAATTCATTAAAAATTTAACTGCATAACATGAAACAACAGGAAATAATCAAGATATCTTTATGGAGTTTCACTGAATTAAATTGTGCATGGTATAATTATAAATATTTGCAATGTGATGTTTGCAAAAATAATTTTAATATTAAAAAAACCAGGTGGAATTCCTCAGTGGAAAAGGAAAAATCATCCATAGTTGTGGTTACTGAGAATCCAACAGGTCAAATATAGTCCAGGGGTGGGATTCTACAGGTTCTCACCTATTCGCTAGAACTGGTTGTTAACTTTCTAAGCAGTTCGGAGAACCAGTTGTTGGAAGAAATCTCCTTTTGTTTTTTCCACCCTTCTTACATTCTTGGCAGTATGCTAAGACTTACTGTCTCTGAGGTAGTTTTTTTTTCTTTGCTGATACTTTCTTAAAGGGGAAGGGTTTTTTTAAGCTTTTTACACTGCTGTTGGGAGGAAACACTCCCCTGTTGGACTTAGCACATTGAAGCAATAATTAAATAATGAAGCAAAGCTGCCAGAAAGAAGCTTTTAAGGAACCAAGGAACCAAGATGAGTGACATTCAGCAAGGCTTCTTGCCTAGCTAGAAAGATTGACATTCAAACGTGAGTTTACATACCTTTTCTGAGTTTCGGTCTAAAACTGGGGACTATTCAAAGTTACAGTGGCACTGAAAAAAGGGACTTATGATCATTTTTTCACACTTATGAACATTACAGCATCCCCACTGTCATGAGACCTCAGGTGAGGAGAAGCACCCCTTGTTGTGAGTGATGTCGAATTGGCCATGCTCAACCCAGTCACATGATCTTACTGTTGTGCCATTGGTTACTGAAAGGATTTCTATATGGTTAGAGAATCTTTGGTTGTGAGATTAGGTTCTATAGTAGCACAGGATTTAGATATAAAATATCCAGAAGCATACCTAAAATCAGAAGGGGGAAACTATTTTCTTTCTGCAAAGAAGTTTGCTATCTAGGCTCTTTCTAATTTTTTTGTGAACTAATTGCTGACCAACCTACAGAATTGTCCTGGGTTTTGTAAAACAGCTGGTTTTTACTGGTTAATTAAGATATTCTTAGATTGTTAATAGCATGGGGAGGAGAGACTGTAAAATACTACTTTTAAAACTGGTTTAAAAGATATAAATAAATATTGTGCTTTTATTTATTTTTTCAAGGCAGATTGAAGTTTGGCTTTGCAAATAAAAAACTATCTTAGTTACTCTTGGTCTGAGAAGGAAAGTTCAAGGTTACAATTAAACAGGGAGAGGGCTATTTGAGATGAATGGTTCTGAAAAAGAATTAATGTGGTGGAAGGAGGGAGAAGCAAAACTGAACAATGAGGAAATAGCAAGCTTTTCAGTTGGAATTTAACACTTTTGGAAGATCTGAAGACTGGAGTTTTTGCCTGTTAAAGCTGGAAGGGTATGATGAAGTTTCAATCTTCTGCAGTAGAAGGATTCAACCACCTATTTAACCAACAAAATATATAAAGTGAAGTAAATGGGAAAACTGGCAGGAATTTTAGGGAGGGAGGAAGGAAGGAAGAAAGGAAGGAAGGAAGGAAGGAAGGAAGGAAGGAAGGAAGGAAGGAAGGAAGGAAAAATATTTCTGATCCCTGCTAGGCTCCCACAAGGAAACTCAGTGAGGAAACTAGCATGAAGTTAGAAGTTTAGGGACAACAACCACTACTCTCTAATAAACAATTTGTTTCAGAAAAAAAATTATCCTGCAATCTGCAACTCTTACAACTGCAAAAACATATGGATTACACCACTTGATCAGGGCAAAGCAATAGATGCAATCTACATAGACTTCTGTAAAGCCTTTGATTCAGTGGTACACAACAAACTACTCCTAAAACTAAAAATCTTATGGTATCTCTGGTGTTTTGTCCGGAAAAAACAACGAGGTAGACGGCGTTCCAACAGCAAAGTCTTTATTTCTTAGCAAGAGTTGAGAAAAAGGAACTTTGGCTCAAGCCGCACCGGTCTTTTATACATTTTTCCCTGCCGGCTTGTAGCCAATGACATTTGTTTGATTTTGCCGCCTTCCCGCGGCTTCAGGGATTGGTTCCTTTTGAACCAATCCCTTTTTAGTTCTAAACACCCAATCAGAATGCATTATTTGGAGCCAGTTATTTGCATACAGAACACCCCTCCCCTCTTAGTTCGGTCCTACGTCGTGACGTAGTCTCATAATAGGCGGGGCTTCTTTTTGATTTGAACTGGAACCTGCGCGGTTCATTCTGTGTGCGTGTCTTCGACCGGTTCGGATGGTGCTGCTGCTTTCCTCTGTACTTCTCCCTGGAACCGTCTGGAAGGGTGAGGCCGCCATCATGCTGCGCCTGAGTCGCTCAGGCTGGCGGCTTCGCCGCTCCTCCCGTTTCCTCCGGGCAGGATGAGCTGGCTTGGCAGGCCTCCTTCGGTGGATTCTTCTCGCAACTTTCTCCAACAGTGAGTCTCCATTTTTCTCTTTTTGGCTAGTTTGTTTTTCAGCATTGGTTTTAAACGGTTCTTTATTTAATTTTTCTGCGTTTCCCCCCCCTCTTTGGTTTGAATTTCATCATTTTTGTAATTGTTTGGTTGTGTTTATCGTTTCTTTCTACATTTCGGGACCGGAGCTGGTCAATGTGCGCTTCACTCCCTGCCATTGTCTACCGTTAATCGGTAAGACTTGGGCCTGTTATGTCTGTGACTTGTCCCGGTACCCATAATGGGTCTCCAGTAAAAATTTTTTGCATACACCAAATCGCCAATTTTGAAAACTCCTGAATCGTATGGGAGTAGAGGGGTTTTCTGGTGTGAAGTTTGGATGTAACCGATCTAAGCTGCGATCTAAGTTTTCTCCCCATCAGTAGTTCAGATGGGTTTTGTTGGTTGTAGTACTTTGTGTTATATGTTGGGGGTGAAGTAGCCTGTTTTATTTTGCTTCTTTGGACGTCCCAGTGTCCATCCTTCCAAACCCTCCTTGGTAAACCTGACCATTCTTTCAGCCCTACCATTTGCCGCCGGATGGGCCGGCGCTGTGAGGGCATGTCTTATTCCTAGGGAGGCTAGGTATTGTTCGAATAGCGAGGCTGGTTAGTTGTGGTCCATTATCGACACTAGTACGTCCGGCAGGCCGTGGGTTGCAAAAAGTTTGTCTATTCCCTTATTACCATTTCTGTTGTCGTTTGATGGCATAATTTTTACCTCTAGCCAATTTGAGTATGCGTCCACGACAATCAGAAACGATACGTGTGTCCCTTGGTAGGGCCCGCGAAATCGATATGGATCCGCGACAGGGCCCCTTGGAACTTCCCAGTCCTTATAGTGCTTTTGGAGGAGATGGTCTGGCTCTCTGGCATTTGTTGCACGGTTTACCAATATTCAATGTCTTTATCATGCCCGGCCACCAGACATAGCTCCTCGCAAGGCTTTCATTTTAACAATTCCGCGGTGTCCCTCATGCAGCATGCCCAGTACTTGTTTTGCAATTTGTTTGGAATAACTAACCCGCTCACCCACAGTAGACATCCCTTTTCTATAGAGAGTTCGGTTTGTCTGGTGCGGAAAGGCTTAAAAGTCTCGGTTTTTTGATTTTCCGGCCAGCCTCTACCTACCCATTTAAGTATGCGGGCAGTCAGTGGGTTTTTTGCCATGGCTCTGGCGACATCATTCGCGGAGATGGGTAGATCGGGGCAGGTCTCTATCTGTAGGGGAGTCATCGTTGGTGCCGGGTCTTCTTCCGTTGCTGGCAATGGTGCTCTGCTCAAAAGCGTCCGCCATGGGAAATTTGTTTCCCCGGGCGGTGTATTAGGGTGTAATGAGTAGACTGCTAGGAACTCTGACCACCTAGTCATTCTTGGGGACAGGATGTTTGGTGTGGGGCTTGTTTCCCGCCAAAATTCCAAGTAGCGGTTTGTGGTCTGTGACAATTTGAAAAGCCCGCTCCGTACAGGTATTCATGAAAACGCTTTACCCAGCGACAATTGCTTAAGGCTTCTCTGTCCAGTTGGCTGAGTTCTGCTTGGCTTTTGACAGAGTTTTTGAATAGTACGCGATGGGCGCCTCTCTTCTGTCCGGGAGTTGTGGCTCAGGATGGCTCCGACTCCAAACGGTGAAGCGTCACAGGTCACTCTCAATGGTAGCGTGTCGCTAAATTGGATGAGAACGGTGTCTTGAAGTTAGCAATCTTTTATTTGTTGAAAGGCTTTTTTTTCTTTGTATCCCAAGTCCAAATTGCTTTCTTGTCCAGTAACCGGTGTAGCGGTTCTGCTATTGTAGCCTTATTTGGTAGGAAAACATTATAAAAATTTATCAGACCCAGGAATGCTTGTAACTCGCTTTTGTTTCTGGTTCTGGTGCGTTATTTATGGCTTTAGTTTTCTTTTCTGGTGGTGTATACCCTCTCCGTCTATTTAAATAGCCAGAAATTCGACGCTCTTTTTAGCCAGCAGCACTTTTCTTTTACTTTTAGTCCAGCTTCCCTGAATTTAGTTAGTTACATTTTTTAAGTGTATGTTTTAGTTGGTTTTTCGTTTTTTGCTGATATTAGGACGTTGTCGAAATACGGTACGACCCCTGTATGCCGTTTAGGAGGCATTCCATGAGGCCTGAAAAACGGCCTTTGTGCCACACTGACTCCAAATTGGAGTCTCTTACATCTGAACGCCCCTTTGTGTGTAACTATGGTCTGTGCCTCTGCTTTTCGGGGTCTACTGGGAGTTGTTGATATGCTTTGTTGCCAGGTCGAGTTTGGCAAAAAATTTTTCCTCCCCCCAGGGAATGTAGCAAACATGCTGGACTACTGGCACCGGGTATGCGCTCTATTGTAATGTGTGTTTCAGGGTTAAGCTTGTAGTCACCACAGATTCGAATTGACCCATCAGGCTTAAATAGGTGTGACTATCGGCGTTCCCATTTGGCATGGTCCACAGGCCTAGCACCCCCTTGAGCTACTTAGTTTATTTTAGCTGTTCCTCAATCTTTGCTTTTAAAGCAAACGGAACTCGCCTGGCTTTTAGTCTTTTAGGGGCTTAACCTGTGGTCTAGACTGAAAGAAATAGGGTTTCCCCGGTACTTGCCAAGTGAGCCGTCGAACACGTCTTGGAATTCCGGATTAGTCTTCCTCCCAGTCGGTTGTGCTCACTCGGTTTATCCCGGTCATCCCGATGCCCAAAGGCGCGAACATTCGATGGCCCAGGAGGCTCGGTCTATCTCGATCGACTATGGTCAACGGAAAGTACCTCGACATGCTGTTTGTTACGAGACTTGAATTGGCCCATGCCAACTACGGGATTTCGGTTTCCCTGGTAGTCCTTGAGTGTTAGCGCTGCTTTTTAAGTTCTGTCGGGTCGGATGTCAGGGACTAGTTGTTTTATGGTGTTCCACGAGACCATGGACACTTCCATTTCGCAGGGCTTTCTTCAATTCTTACTGTTAGTGTTAACTTTCTTTTCCGCTTTTCCGTCTTAGCGCTCCCTATTGTAACATGTTTTGATGTGTATTCTCTCTGTTTGCCGTTTGCTTGTTCCGCGGCACTTTTCTCTCGTTCGCCTGGGCTCGGCTCGCAGTGTAGTGTAGGGGAATTGTTGCGTCTCGTTGGGCTGTAGTTTTTTTGTTCCTGCAGACTTTCTTCGATATGCCCTCGTTTCTTGCAAACTTCTGCAGATGCATGCGAGAAACTGGCATCCGCTTTGGGGTGACTCCTCCACAGCCAAGCGCATTTCCCGCCAAGATCTCTTTCCGCGCTCTTTTCTTTGCCGGCGTACATGCGGTGGACCTCGTCGTCTATGTCTGACTCGGACGTTTCGCCATAGATCTTTTGTGTGGGTCGGTAACGGGGAGATTGTTTTCTTCTTTGTGGCCAGGTTTATTTTCATTCCTCTGCTTGTGTTCATCTGTCTCATGTTAATGGCCGATTTTTTCACAGCTTCTGCGGCTGTGGCTTCCGCGATGGCCTCAGCTTAAGGTTATTTTAGGCTTGTTCGTAGCTTGCTTTGTCCTGTTGAATCACTTAGTCCCATACACTCGGTCTCTCATAGCTCCATCGAGGTTAAGGAATTCGCACTCTCCTCCCTATTTTGTCGGAGAGCGCTACAGAATCAGCTACGGGTCTCACCTTCTTAACTCTTGCGTCTTCTCCTGGGTAGAACTTCATTCCGTCTTATGAGGTGTGACACCATTTGGTGCGTAGTGAGGCTTTTCAAGTAGTTTCTGGGTTCGGGACCATGTTGAACTGTTTAACGTCTCGGGGCTTCACCAGGGCGTTTGCCATTTTGAAGACGGTCTGGTTCCGCAGTGCGTTAAGAAAAACGGCTCTCTGCGTGTTCTGAGATGTCCTCCATCTCATTGCTTTTCCAGGTGACATCTGGAAATGGTCTGCATACGAATCCAGTCCTCCTCGTTGCGGGATTAAAGAGGTGCTGGGCGGTGCGTTGTCCAGCCATTCTGTTTGTCTCTGGAACTTTCCTTCACCGCATGCTCGGTCTCGCGTTCAGGACGATCCCACTTTCGTCCGCCAGTGTTTTGTCCGGAAAAAAACACGAGGTTAGACCGGGTTCCAACAGCAAAGTCTTTATTTCTTAGCATAGAGTTGAGAAAAGGAACTTTGGCTCAAGCCGCGCGGTCTTTTATACACTTTTTCCCTGCCGGCTTGTAGCCAATGACATTTGTTTTGATTTTTGCCGCCCTTCCCGCAGCTTTCAGGGATTGGTTCCTTTTGAACCAATTCCCTTTTTAGTTCTAAACACCAATCAGAATGCATTATTGGAGCCAGTTATTTGCATACAGAACATCTGGACACCTGCAAATGGGATAGAAGCTATCCTGTTCGAACGACAACAAAGTGTGAATTCAAATTGGGAGTATCCTATCAAATTCTGTACCTCTCAGCATGTGTCCCCCAGCAGTTGTTCTAGGACCAACTCTCTTCATACTCTAGACATAAAATGACATCTGTGATCATACTAAGAGCAAACTGCGTTCTCTTTACTGATGATGTAAAGCTATTCAACACCACAGACATACTGCTACCCTTCAAAAAAGACCTCGACTATGTATCAGAATGGTCAAACAAATGGCAACCTTCAAATCTCAACAAATAAATGCGTTTGACTTACATATTGGCAAAAAAAAAATCAGAAAATAAAATAAGCGGCTGAATAGTCAAGACCTTGTTGATGATCCAAAACTCTGTCAAAACGGATCTTGGAGTACTCATCTCTAATGATCTAACGTGCTTAGAGGCCCAACTGAAACTACATAGCCAAAAAGGCTATTACAGTTGTAACCTAATCTTACAAGCTTGTTCTCTTGGTAATATCACCACTGCTAACTAGAGCATACAAAATCATTTTGCTAGACCCTACTGCAAGTACAGCTTATCAGTCTGGAACCTACTTTACGTATGAATGATATTAACACATGTTGAGGAAAGTCCAGAAGATATTTCACAAGAAGAGCTCTCCACTCCTCTAACTTGTGCCAGAATACCTTATGCCACCAGACTTTTGAAATTCTAGACCTAGAAACCTTAGAACTACGCTGCCTTTGGTCCAATTCTGAACGTATAGTATATAAAATATACATTCAATGTCCTACCTATCAATGAATACTTCAGCTTCAACCATAACAATACAAAGAGCAAACGATAGATACAAACTCAAGTTAATGCCCATCAACGTTGATTGCAGGAAATACGACTTTCAGAAAACGAGTTGGTCAATGTCTGGAATACTCTACCTGACTCTGTGGTTTCTCCCCAAACCCCCCAAAACTTCCTTCTTAGATTTCTACTATTGACCTCACCCCTTTCCTAAGAGGTCGTACAAGGCCGTCGTGATAAGTGCACCAACGTGCCCTTACCATCCCTGTCCTATTGTTTCTTTATTTTTCTTATATGTATCCCTGTATTCATAAACTATGTTTTTGTACTGTATACCTCATTATCTGTAAGCAATTGACAAACCAAACTAATATAATAATAATAAATAAATATAAATAAATAAATAAATAAATAAATAAATAAATAAATAAAATTAATAATAAATAAATAAATAAATAAATAAATAAATAAATAAATAAATAAATAAATAAATAAATAAATAAATAAATAAATAAGTCACTCCTGGTCCCACTGCTTTTTTGTCTACCTATGGGCAAAAAAAATATCTGTTTTGATAAGGAACTACATCTGAAACAATAACCCAGTATGCCATAGCTTATCTAGGTATAACTAAATATGTGTAGCCTGAGGAATATAAACAAGATCATTCCACCACATGAAACCATAACATTATAAAGTACTCATATTAAATAGTTGAACAATAGAAATCTTAATTTAATTCATGGTAAGAGGTTATCTCTAGCTGTGGTGTCTATCCCAGATTAAAATGGTTACTGAGTTATTAATACATTCTCTGTAATATTAAATTGAGAAGCATTTGTCTATGGATATTCTCATCATTCAGGTCATGATTGTCCCAAAAGAGATTCTTTCTAAAAACCAACTAGATTTTCTTGGTTTTTTCTTTGAAAATGTTTCGCTTCTCATCCAAGAAGCTGAAGAAGCTCTATATATGAGAAGTGAAATGTTTCCAAAGAAAAAAATCAGGGAAGCTCAGTTGCCATTTGAAAAAATCGCCTTTGGGATATAGAGAAACATTATTAACTAAATCCCATGGTCATTATGGTCCTGCCAGTATCCTATAATGAGATCAGTGGGGAAGCCGGCAGGAAATTGAAAACAGACAGCTTGCAAGCAGAGTGGTAGACAAGTAAGTGTGAGGACAGTGCAAGGGGGTATATCAGGGTGCAAGGGAAGTGTAACAAGGGTCAAAGAAGGTACATAGAAATATGGATGGGTATGTGAGAATGTGAGGAAGATATGGCAAGGCTCAGGGAAGTTGTATGGGGGTGCGCAAGTATCCAGCATGGTGTAAAAATAGTATTGCTCTGTTTTACCTCAGTGACCTATGACCTTCCCTAATGGTTTTCTCATTGACTTTCTGGGGAAGTCAGCAGGGAAGATTGCAAATGGTGATCCAAGGATTGTAGGACACTGCAACTAGTTATAAGTGCAATGGAGATGACTAGAACTCTAAGAAAAAATCATAACAACCATTAATTTGGGTTAATCACTGTATAGAATGTGAAGGATGTGTGTTTGTGTTTATTTTCATAGTCATAATATACACAATTTCATTGTACGAGGTGCAATGACAATAAAATAAACTAACTAACTAATTCAGCACCTTTGTAATTTTGGATGATTATTTGACGAACAGTAGTAGGTCAAAGACTACCAGTATACTGATAGTTTATATATTCTGTTACAGTAAGCTTTGATCAGTTTTGATATGTTGACGGACCTCTTGCAATTTGTTGGCTAATTCTAGATTAATTGACATAGTTTGTTTTGAACCTATTACAGATTCTTCTTCTCTTACTTGCCATATTTTTGTAGATGTTCTATCAATTCCTGTAACTTTCTAGCTTGGTGATGATCAGACTTCTATCTAACTTCATTTTCCAACATTAGAGCTTCTATTAAGTAGAAAACATCTTTTATCTAAGGTATCTTCGATGTTCATAAGATTATTGTGGAGAATTCCTCCATCTTTGTTGGTTTTTGCTGTAATCAGTTATTCTATCGCATATCAATTTTATGTTGGAACTTCCTTCTAATTTCAGAGATTTCATATTTTTCCATATTTGTTTCCATCTTCAGTATCTTTACAGATATCACTATAATGCTGCATGTGTCTCTTCTAATAACTATCTGAAATTCTTTAAGTTCATTCCTGAGATCTTTTGCCTTTCTTGACTTTGGCTTCTTTTCTTGACAATTTCCACAATTATATTATGTCAATTAGTTTGACTATCTCAAAGACTATATTACCATTGAAAAAGTTTCATATATGAAAGTTTAAAAAGAGAAACATTAACCTAACCTAAACTATAACCTAACCTAAACCATAAACAATAACCTCACTGGTTTTACACACATACACATGCACACACACACATCTTAACATAAAATAATTTTAACTATATAAACCATGAGTGTAAAACCCACAGCATCACATTGTTGTCACATGATGCTTCGCAACATTTTTCCAATTTGTGGAGCTGGGGTGGGCATGGCCTGCATATGATACATCCGGCCCATGGGTTGCCAGTTTGACATTCCTGACATAAACAGTGTTGGATTCCTTCTTTTTTGGATTCTGTTTTGAATCTTTCTAATCCCCATACTTAGGTATTTAACCATTATACTAACTTTTTCCAGAATGTCTTTCTCTCTTCAGTATATTACATCAGTACATTCATTACAACTGATTCATCCATTGTAATCATTAATTACAAATGACATTGAAAAGGAAAGTATTTGAGTATTATTTCTTCTCCAAGTGGATCTATACTGAAAACGCATTCTAATTCCAATGTAGTTAAGAGGAAAATATCTAGCTTTAGATTCTGATAATAATGATGTTTATAACAACAATAATTAGACTTCCGTGCCAGTTTGCTTGTCTTAATTGCATTCACATTAAGTTATTTTATTTCCTCTAAATCTGTTATTTTATTTCCCTTAGATCTAATTGATACAGTACACCTGGACACACAGAAACCCTCACTACAAATATACATGCACAGAATGCTTATAGAGATTAAGAGGATAATTTTTTTTATAAAATTTGGGATCTATTCTATCAATGGTTAGATAACAAAACATAGTAATGAAATATGTAGATTTTTAGAANTTTTTTTTAAATTATATCTACAAAATGATTCTAGGATAGATCTGGGAGGATAATATGAATTGTTATAAAATAAACTAAGTAAAATATGATTATTTTATAAAACATGAGTGAATAATAGCATAGTCAATGACTGATTAATAAAGATATTAATGTAATTGATATTTGATTGAAAGTATGAGAGGATATATAATGTAATTTGTAATTGAAGACTACAAAATGGTAGCACAAAACAATTTGTAAACCAACTGGAACACTGTATGTATATATATGGAAGATGGCTTAATGTTTTTATGTTTTGTTTGTTTATGGTTGTTTTAAAACCAATTAAAAAAAAAAGAATGCTTATAGAGATTAACGAAGTTCATAAACACTGATATTAATAAAATCCAAGAATGGATAATGGATTACAAAGCTGTGATAGAATACAAAACATAGTTAGTGAAAATATAACAGATAAATGAAGGTGACACCAATGTGGTAATGAGATTCATAATTATGCTTAAGTAGCATTGCATCTTCTCTAATTAATCTTTATTAAAATCCTATTACTAAGCTAATATATCAGAATATTGATAATTTGTTTTGCAATTTTATTTTTTTCAAGACAATCGCCATCTGAAAGTAACTGAAATAAACTTATTATTATAAACAAGTTATTAGGAAAGAGCAATATGTTATATGACACAATTGTTGATTAATCCCTACAAAATTAATTGCAATGGAAGCAAATTTTTTACCCTGAACAATATAATATTTTTGAGTGAACTTCAGTTGCAAAATATTCTATATTTACTGAACCTTTCACTCACACAAAGAATTCCAACTATAAAAAGTAGCACAGGAAATTTAAATGAATTCAAATGGAGCATCTGTTTTGGTATAATATTTTGAAATGTGTTTTCCAAGGTCACAATAAAAATTCAGTTGAAATCAAAGGTATTTATCATGATTAGAGAAGTAGTTGTTATATACTCTACATATTGCCATGAGTTCAGAGTATGAATTTTTTTGAGTATCTATTAAAATTTCTTACACCTTTCAACCCAATGGAAATGGGATCAAATGTGGTATGATAGGAGAAGCCAAAAAAAGAAGGCTGAGTTAAAAGAAAATAGCTGGATCCAACCAAGGATTGTGGGGGAAAAAAATCATTCCAGAAGAAAGCCCCATATCCCCTTGAAGGGAGCAGTAGTTCAAGAAAGGTGTATTTACTCCCTGATATTCTTTTCATCCTAGCTGACCAAAAATTTCTGTTTTTTTTTAATGAGCAACAATGAGCAATCTGACTGCTTTTGTTCATGAAAGGAATACATACATTTAGCATCTTGCCTATTTTGTTTTATTTATTTAGATATCAGTGGCAAATAAATTACTGCAGTACACCATCAATGAAGCAGAAAATCAAATAAATTGTTGCATCCTGAATTATTCATACAATTTGTCTTCTGACTTGAGAAATAATTACTATTTTTGGAAGAATGACTGCCAGTGACATACTTTATTACATGGTGTCCTAAAACGAAAATGAATAGAAATGCTATTTAAGTAACAGTTATGAATAAAGAGGAGTTTTTTAATATTCAAACTTAGCAACTGCAGTGGTTTGTGATTGCCAATGACCTTTTCCCACTTATACACTACAAACACATCTTGCCAACATATTTTTTACTGTAATATCACAGCATTGCTTTCATCATTCTCTGCCTATGAGTGAAGTGAACTTATGTCATCCTTTCGCCACTACAATGTTAATGTTTTAAACTGACAGCATTCAGTGATAGCTGCAAAGTTTGTAAAATATGTTAAGCTTTGCTACAATTAAATCTGCTGCAAAAGCAGAAACGTAGCTAGTGCAGTGGGGTCGCCATCCAGTGGGCCATGACCCATTGGTGGTCCATGAGAAAATTTTGGTGGTCCGCAGAGAAATGTCCCCCCCTCAAAGCACCTCTCCCAAAGCATTAATCCAGGCTGTGTAGCAACACAAGGCTGTGCCCACCCACTGACCCCCACCCTTTGGCCAAGTGCAAACCTGCAAAAAGCAGCACAGCCCTCACCAGCCAGGATGAGGTAATGGTGCTGTTGTAGCAAGACGGGGCTGGCAGCACAGGTGGGCTGAAGCAGCAATGGATTGGCCGGAAGGTTCAGGAGAGCCACACTATTTGCCTTTGTGTGGCACTCCCGCACCTCCCAGCTCACCACTCCTGGCCTGGGCTCTTCCTCAATGACCGCAGTCTGCAGGGACAGCTCGGGGCAAGAAAAGTACCAGCTGCTGGTGATGGGAGGGGGCGGAGTAGGCAAGTCTGCACCCACCATCCAGTTCAGAGGTCCGGAATGGGATGGTGGCGGCATCAGTTTTCTTGTCGCTCTCAGCACTCTGCTCTGCTGCCGCCCCCACCACACAGCCCCAGCCATCGCACCTGAGCAAAAGTGAGAAAAAGTGAGCAAAAACATAGCTCTCACTGGGGCAAAACAGCTGAGATTGAGGAAGGCACAGGCAAGAGAAGACACAAGTTGCCGACTTTGAAAAGCATTGCTTTCTGTTGCCTATGCCTTCCTAGATATCTGCTCTTTTGCCGCAGTGAGAGCTATGTTTCTGCTTACTTTCTTTTTCTGTGCCTTCCCTGGGCAGCAATGGCTGAGACTGTGGGGGTGGGGGGAGCAGAGACATCAGGGCTGCTCTTCCCCCTCAGCAAGCCAGGCCTGGAGGAACGCAAAGAATTGCAGGTGTGCACCAGAGAAATGTGTGTTGAAAATGCCAACACACATTTCCAGCATGCTCTCCTCTTTCCTGAAGTAGGATTGAGTGTGGGGAAGGGAGCAGCGGAAAGGGTAGGAGGGAAGGAGAAGCCAGGCTGGCTTTCCCTTGGCATGGAGAGGGGAGGACACCAAATGCCCAGACCAAAAGAGCGTGGAGGAAGACAGGCTCCTAATAACCAGCCTGTTTGTGCAGGTGAAAGCTCAAGCTTTTCTGGGCTCGACACCCTCCCTTTGGCCTCCACATAGGGAGGGACCCTTCTCTGCTTGGAAGTGGTGGGAGAAGCTGGAGCTTAGCCTTGGGGGAGTTGTCTTGTGTGGAGGCCAAAGGAGGGGTGTTGCCTGGTTATTAGGAGCCTATCTTAATCAGTGCTTCCACCTGGCCCCCCTCCTTTCCTCCAACTCCAGGCAGCCACACCTGGCAAAGGAAGGAGAGGTTTCCTCTGACTTGGGGGATATATGAAATGACAGGAGACCAGATTGGGGGGCTCTGCTTTTCTACTGTTTGAGGGGGAGCCAGTTCCTCCCCGTCCAAATCTTCCCAGCCATCTGTGAGTCAGATTTTCACAGCCGTTTCTGTTTTAAATTTGGGGCTAGCCTACTGCTATGCCAGAATGGTTTTTTCTTCATCCTGATTGGTTGGGAATCTTGGTTGGGTTTTACTGGTCTTGGAGTTTGCTGTTTCTGCTTGTTGGTGTTTCTATTATCTTCTGTCTGTTTTGTGGCTTCTTTGTCTTGATTCTTTTGTCACCCCAAAATCAAGTTCACCATGGAACGGAAATAAAACAAACAACTACCATCCTAGAATGTACTAATCTACAAAAGAACAGATGGCACACTGGACACACCATATACCAAAAAGAAAACAACACACCAACCACTACCTCAATGCCCAATCCCACCACCACCCAGCACAGATAAATTCCGTGGCGAAACACTAAATTACCAGAACCAAACGCCTGCAGAATAAGACACATATAAAGACTGAACTATGCACCCTGACTGAAGTATGTGACCAGCCAATGGCTTCCACAAAAACAAAATCACCAGCTTGACACAAAAAAACACACCAAGACATAACAGAGACCTGAAAGACCAACAGACCTATGGAACAGCTGTCTTGCCCTACATAAGAGTACTACAGATAAATCAGTAAGATACTACACAGGCATCACATCAAGACTGCCTTCAAAACAGACAAAAAAATAGCAGCCATCCTGAGGAACCCCAAAGACAAACTGACCTCGAAAACAAGGCATATACAAAATTCCCTGCTACATCTGCCTCGGCCACATACATTGGACAGACCAATAGAAGAATAAGTACCCGCCTAGATGAAACACAAAAATGCAGTAAAAAAGCTGGAACACACCTCACTACTCCAACACATGAAAACCACAAGGTCACAACATCAATTTCAATGGCACTAAAACCCTAGCCACTATAGAAAACCCCAGCCACAGAATCATCAGGAGAAGCCATAGAGATTGAAAAAAGACCTGACAGCCATGAATAGAAGAGATGATTCCAGCAGACTGTCAATCATTTGGAAGCCTGCACTGTCTCAAAGAGAAAGTATCTCCACACCACAGGCCAGGCAAAACACCTGGGCACAAAACAGACTCCTCTGATAGCTCCAACTCAAACATCCCCCCACCAGGCACCCAGGTTGAAACCCAGCTTGCTTATGAATAGCAGCTTGCTGATGAATAGCAGCCGTCCTTCACACGGAGCCAAGCTGCATTGAAAGCCTCCAACACAAGAACAGAGTGTTGCCAGCAATCAAAGCCACAAAAACAGACAGAAGAAAACCAGAAACACCAATTCAATCAAACTCCAAGTCCAATGAACACAGACCCAGGTTAATAGCCAATCAGAATAGACCAGCCTCAAATTTGAAGCATAGGAACTGTTGAGACACACATCTATACAGAAGCCTGATGATGGCAGTATGAGATTCTGCTGAAATGTTGCTACAACTTTAACAGAACTACAATGACGTGGGATAGTACCCCGAAAGGAAGCTAAACAGCACAAATGTAAGTACTCCGCGAAGAGCTTAAAAAAAAATAATATATATACTAATATATATATATATATAAAAATTTATATTAAATATATTATCTTTTTTTAAAAAAATCATATTAGTGGTCCTTGGGATTTAAAAGTTTGAGTTTGGTGGTCCATGAGATCCAAAAGGTTGGCGACCGCTGAGCTAATGGGATCTGAAGGGCACCTACAATATCTATGTCTACGACCTTTGCACTCTACAGAGCTATGGTCGTCTTGATATGATATAAAGTTAAAAAATCAATGAATATAATCTCTACTTAAGGTGTATCTTGCAACAGTGCACTTTTTAAAGTTAAAATAGTGAGATGCATAACATTACAACTTAGATGAGATGCATAACATTACAACCTCTGAGATGCATAACATTACAACTTAACCTCATTAATCTTTGATCTTTTATAGGCCATCTAATATTAGAATGGGCAACTCGTCAATATTGGTACTAAGTGACTACTTCCTAGCCAAGTTATCTTAAAGCAAATAGTATCTTTGTTATCTAAAATCAAAACATAGTTATTAAACATAGACAGGCACACACTTCCAATTCATAGATATTAGAGCACATTATTTTTTTTGTATCTAAGAGTACCCCTTAGGTCCAGCTAAGCTTTGGAGGAATTGAGCTACCCAGAGTAACTTAGGTGAGATGAGTAGCCATACAAATAAAAAATTAAAAACAAATCAACATTGAGTTTGATTTGAATGTGGATCTAAAAATGATGAGTTATGGGAAGAATGCAGAAAGAGATGTCACTCTGGGTATGCAGATGAAACCGGTTGATGCTTGACCAAATAAAGACCTGGATTTTTTTTTACTGTTTTTTTTTAAATAAAATAAAGTTCCATTATTTGAAAGAATTAAAGATCAACGGTGTTAAAAGAAAAAGGAAGTAATATAAAATTGATTTATTTGATCAAGGCTAAACTAGCCTTGTTATCTCTGCTACCATTTTATAGATTTTGGCTGAAGGTCTAAATAATGAGACTTTAAAATTTTGTTCATAGGTAAGTGATGAAACATAGAAGGAAGAGATCATTTGTTGTATTTCAAGAGGAGGGATAAATTACTAATTTGTTTATACTTGATCCCTGGGGGAAGTCATTTCTTCATATATTTTTTCTTTTCTTTCTTTCTTTTTCTTTTTTGCATTTTCTATTTTTTTTCTTTTTCAGTATTTCAGTATTTGCAGTATTTCTTTATTTGTATTCTTGTCTTTATAATTGTAATTTTCAATAAAATCATAAACAAAACAAAATAGAGCAGGTTTGACTGCTGGAATGCTTCTGCATGTATAAAGATGTGTCATATTGTATACAGATGTATAACAAATCTATATTGTTCAAATCCTGATGACATTGGGGAAGCTATTAAATGCCTGGGTATTTTTCCCAGGCTTTGGGATAGAATGATGATTGAACCATTGTTGGATGAAAGTTTTTGGATGAGCTGTTTATTATTTCTTTTGATGTGTTTCTCTGTTGTTTGTTTGCTTTTTAATTGGAAGTCATCCCAAGTGGTTGGCCCTGGAGGACTCTATAAAATCAATAATTAAATAAATCAAGAAATCAGGATTCAACTGAGCATATAGCTGTAATATAATAATATGAAGGACATATATATAAAACTAAAAACATTCCCAAGCCAAGGTAATCTACTGGGGCTATTTTGCATATATGGGTGATAGCGTTCCTTTTCTTTGTTTAAAGAGCAACATAGCCGAGTAACTCTATTTTTGTCATAACAACCAGCTTCTTTTTTGCTTTGTTTTGATAAATAGTACTGAAGAAACATATTTTTGAAAGATAATGCCCTGCCTATGTAAAAACAATGTCCAAGCATCTGCAGCTGAGCAAGATATCAGCATCCTTGTCTTTTTTTTCAAAGTCTTTGAGATGGTTGGCTTTGGTATGTATTGTATTTAGCATTCCAACCTTTATCTTCCAAGCAAAGAAACATATGATCCAATCCATAGCAAAAGATAGCCAGCTTCTCTATTCTGTCATAATATAAATCTGGATTTTGTGATGTGGCATCAACAAGGAAGTGAGATCATACATTGGTCTAAGTTCTTCTCTGGCCAATAATTAAACAGACTCAGTTCCATGAAAAACAACTCTCTTTTTTCTGTTATAAATGTCCTCACTTTGTTTGTGCTCAGTCTTATTTTGCTGCAAAGTTAGATTCACTCTAACTTTACCAAATATTATATACCTTTCATTCTTCATAATTAGCAGATGTAAAATCAATCTGAACTATTATATAGTGTGTTTGTAACTGCAGATTTCAATAATATAAACATGACATGTGGAGTAAAACAATTTGCATTTATTTCAAAAATTAAATGATGGCATTTTTTCAAATATTTTTCTATTTTTTTCCATTATTGATGTAAAAAGAAGAAAACTCAGTATACATGATATAGTTTAAGTTTTTCTTTTTAAAAAATAGTGGATTTTGCATATATCTTTTCTATTAATGCTCAAACTACAATGTATTATAATGAAATTCAAACTCTAAATAATCTCTAAACTAGAAAATAATTTAAGGGCCCTTTTTGTCAGTGATTAAATACTAAAGGATATTAAAGAGTGGGCAAAACTGCGGCCAGAGATCACATACAAACCTCAAAGCCCCTTCTGACCACAATTGTTGATCACCTGCAGAATCATTCCTCATCATTCAGAGAAAAACAGAGTAAAAGTAGGTATATCCAATTGAAATACAAAGGATAATCTCCCCCCAAAAATGCCCTCAAAGCCATCCTTAAAGGTGACTGTTAGTTGCTCATGTCTACATTGAAAAATGCTTGATGGAATCTCAGAGTTTTCAAAATCATAAATTCAGTTGGTTGTTCATCAAAATATTTATCTAATAATAAAAAATATCTGTTGCAACATGGATTTTTTTCAAATTCTAGTTGATAGCCATATGGCAATCTCAGTCTCCCAATAATAAATAAAATCTTTTAAAATGTTAAGTCCATGTCACACTGCACCAACGGATGGAAAGAGGAAGTAAAACGGAGAGAAACACTTGCCGTCCATTGGTTAACGCGATGCATCCGTTCTGTACTCACTGCGTCCGTTTTTCTTCCTCTCTATCCGTCCAGCATCGTCAGCATCCGTCGACTGAGGTTCCATCCGCTCAAAAAGTTTTGAGCTGCTCAAAACTTTTTGAGCGGAAAATGTATCCAACGCGTCCGTTCTGCATCCGCAACACATATGGGGAACATCCGTTCTGCAATCCGTCGTCATCCGTTACGCATCCGCTACATCCGCGAGGCATCCGCTCTGCATCCACGCAACTCAAATCCGCTCCAGCAGAAAGCGGACACAGAATAGAAACGTACGCGGAACGGACGCGCAGCAGTTAGTAGCATGGTATGGAGAAAAAGGATGATAAGCGGAATGCAGCTCGCAAAACAAAGCATTTAAAATGGAAAAAACGTCTCGCAGAGGACTATCTCAGATATTAGGATGTTTAGGAGATAGCCTAGAGGATCAAAAGGACACATAGGGGAAAATCATATTGCCTATAATAAAGGGGGAGCAACTCACCTGCATACTCACTTTCAGACCAGCAGCCCTGCTGTGCAGACCTCTGCCAGTCTTCATTGGTGCTCTTCTCTTCCACAGCATTCAGTCATGTCCACCATAGATCATAACACAGTCCTATTATGGTAGCCACCATCGTTCTGCAACAGTGCGAAGCCAATGTACGGCTCTGTGAACTCTACACGGGAAGAAAAAGGGGCGGCCAAGAAGCGTCTGGGTACGAAGAATGGTTCGCCAGAAGAGCAGAGGACGGACTGTACAACAAGCTGATGGTGGAGCTGAGGAACGAAGACCCTCGTGCATTCCAGAACTTCATGAGGAAGCCCTCCAGCCATGTTTGACGAAGTTGTGGAGCGGCTGACACCATGTTGGACCAAGCAGAGCACCAGATTCTGCCCCAGCCTGGAACCTGGGCTTCAAGGTTGGCACTGACTCTGCACCACCTGGCCTCTGGACCACCTACAGGAGCATGCAAGTAGGCTGGAGGGTGCCACACAACACCATCAGCATTTGTGGTCAGAGAAGTGGTGCAGGCCATCAGCGAAAAAAATACCTGGAAGAAGCTCCTCCAGTGCCCGTCCACTGAAAGAAGGCTGGAAGAAAGTTGCAGAGCATGGTATCAGAAGTGGAACTTCCCCCACACTGTTGCAGCCATAGATGGCAAGCACGTGGCCTTGCAAAGCTCCAGCCAAGTCAGGGTCCACTTATTTCAACGACAAGGGCTTCTTCAGCATCATCCTCTTTGCCCATGGTCGATGCTGACTACAAGTTCATGTACATCGAATGCTTCAAGGCAATGGCTTCATCTCAGATGCCCAGGTATACACGCGCACGTCACCTCAAGGAGGGGTTGGAATGCAACCTCATCATGGCTCCCAGATCAGACCCCCTGCCCAACGACACGCATAGATGTGCCTACTTCATCGGGGGATTGACGCCTTCTCCCTCAGAACCTACCTCATGAAGCCCTACACCACCAGACTCCTCACCCGTGAAGAGAGGATCTTCAACTACAGGCTGTCCAGGGCAAGGCGGGTGGTGGAGACCGCCTTTGGCATCCTGGCCAACAGGTTCCAGGTACTTCTCACCACCATGCGCATCGCCCAGAGACCGCTGAGGAAACATCGTGGAAGCTTGCTGCATCCTGCACAATCTCATGCGCACCCGCTACCCAGTCTTGCAGAAACAGTCTCGTGGACCTCCAAACAAGCAATGGGACATGGAAGCCTGGGGAATGGAGGCAAGGGCAAAACCTGATAGACACTGAGGATGTGCAAGGCCCAACAAAGAGCCTCACGTGAAGGAAGAAGCAGCGCAACCTCCTGAACACTGGTGCAACTCCCCAGCTGGAGCAGTGCGAGTGGCAAGACAGGATGATAGATGCTTAATGGAATGCTTCCTTCAGCCTGTCTCATCACACTGATGGGATTGGCCATGTATGTTGTGTGGGCCTACAATGAACAGGGCATTTAATAAAGAGTTGTGTTTATTTTGACATGTGTGGATCAATGCTTACATTATTATTGATAATGAAGGGCCATAGGTGTGGCACCTGGAGGGTGGACCATACAGTCCCACTATTCTTGCACTGCGAGGTTTATCTATCCCACAGCTATTATTACCATCCCAAAGGTATCCTGCCCATCCCACTGCTATCTTAACTCATCCCACAAGCCATGCAAAGGCTTAAACCATTCTCTAAAAGTTTCCACGAAGACTTTATTCAAAAAAAATAAATGAAGCAAGTGTGTGAAGCAAAGATAATCTTTATTAATAACCAAGCTGTAAAAGAAAAATGACCCAAGTCAAGTGTTCAGATAAAGTCAACAGGTAGCCACCCAGTCTCTAGCACTCTTCTCAGTCACTCGGAGGTGTGCCCAGTCTCAGGGGTGAAGGGTCCAGGTGCTATGGAGGGGCTTATGCTGGAGTGCTGGTCTGAAGCACCACTGGGGTGCCTGGGCCCGAGAGGACAAACAGGTGGATGTTGTGTTGAGGAAGTTCTCAGACAGCTGGCTCAGCCCCATGATGTTGAGAGCTCCTTCTTCCATGCCATGGGTGTCAACCCCAGTACCGATGATAGATGTACTGAGGCCGGCTTGGCTGTGGGTGAGGAAGGAAGCAGCTGTAGTGGGGCTGTCTGGTCTGCAGCTGGGTGAGGACTGGCGTGGGTGTCATCGTGACGTGGGTTCATCCGGTGTCATTGGTGGCAGCTAGTGGCGTGGGTGGCATCGGTGGGCATCAGTGAACCGGTGGCAAAAGATGGCGTCCGATGAACCTGTTCCTGGACTGGAGAGGGCTGCTGCCTGTGCTTGCTGGACCTCCTGGTAGCTGTAGCCCTGGTAGGTGAGGGCCTGTGGAAGCCTTGGAATGGGATGACATCGCCCTGGGTGGAGGAGCAGACGGACTGGATGGGAGCAGGTTCATCTGGATCTGGTAGGGTTGTGAAGCAGATCGGTCATCCTGTCCTTCACCACCTGGTACTGGGTGTTCCACCATGTCCAGAGGGTTGGTTGACATAGCGTGAGGAAGGCTTGCAGTTGGAGGATGAGGAGTTCGGTGTGTACCAGCTGAGCGAGGAGATCTACACTGCTCCTGATGGTGTCTCTTATCTCCAGCAGGACACTTGGTTCTGTCCCTCCGGTTTGCCTCTCTGACTTCTGTGGAGGTGAGCTGGGGGTGGATTGGTTGGGTTGGACTGTGGTGGAAGTGTTGTCTCCTTTCTCCACTGCGCCACGGGGTCCTCCACATGCTCTGCCACATTTAGTACAGCTGTCGGGGGTTCTCCATCGTGCATCGCTCCACAGACACCTGCCTGGAGAACAGGAGCTGACTCTCTGCTGGTAAGAGGACGGCTCTCACAGGCTGCCTGAGAGGAGGATGTGAGAGGGGCTGCCCCGGTGGCGGATCTCACCTTCCAGGAAGCTGCCACTTGGCCATCATGTAGGTCTCTCTGTCCGTCAGCTTACCGCGGCCTGGCCAGATTTCTTGAGTGCAGCTTCCCTACCAGGTGTGCATGTGCTTCCACCAGCCGAGGAGCACCTCCAAATGTAGCCCAGGCTCTCCCCTTCTCTCTCCAAGCACAGCCTGCTATCTTTTGGTGTCGCGATAGAAGCTCTGTAACCTTCCGCCAAAGATACTCATTTCTCCCTCAGCCCACTCCAGCAACCTCCTCCTCATGTTCCTCTTCTATGTTGTGTTGCCTCCACTCCCGTTCAACGTGTCTGCCTCTTCCTCCCTTTGGCAGGCCATATGGGCCCTCATCAGAGGGGCTTCGAGGTTGATAGGGGCTGCTCCTCCATACCACACCACAGCAGCAGCAACAACAGTAGCAGCAAAAGCAGGACCAAGCAGGACCACCACAGCAGAACAGCAGCAGACCAGCACCAGCAGCACCAGGCGACCAGCGAGCACGATCAGGACCAGGAGCACCAGCAGGACCCAGCAGACCAGAAGCAGCCCAGCAGAGTAAGCACCAGAAGAAGCACCTCATCAGAGGGGCTCCAGGTTGTAAAGGGGCTGCTCCCTCACACCACCACCAGCACCAGCAGAGTAAGCACCAGACAGCAGCCCAGCAGCACCAGCAGCAGCGCAGGCAGCACACTGCAGAGCACCCAGGACCAGGAGCCAGAGACCAGGACCAGCAGCAGCAGGACGAGGAGCAGCGCCAGCAGAGTACGCACCAGCAGAAGCCCCAGCACCAGGAGCAGTGCCCAGCAGAGTAAGCACCAGCAGAAGCACCACCGCCAGGAGCAGCTTCAGCAGAGTAAGCACCAGCAGAAGCAACCACCGCCAGAAGCCAGCATCAGCAGAGTAAGCACCAGCAGAAGCACCACGCCAAAAGGCGCGATCAGCAGAGTAAGCACCAGCAGAAGCACCACCGCCAGAAGCAAACATCATCAGCTCCTCCAGAAACAGAAGCCAGCAGAAGCCCAGCCCCAGCCCCAGAAGAGCAAAACCCGTGCTGCAGAAGCCCCAGCAGAAGCAGAGAGTGGGCCAGGAGGTGCGGAGGTGTGCCCTGTCCCTCTTGTCAGAGGCTGGCAGCAGATGGCTGAGCGCTTTCTCTTCTTCCCCAATGGTTGCTGGCTGGCAGTCAGGCAGGCACAGGCAGCAGGCTGGCAGAGCAGTCAGGCATGGCAGGCAGGCTAGGCAGGCTGGCAAGCAGGCAGCAGGCAGGCAGCGATGTGTCTGAAAGCAGGTCTTTCCTCTGAATGTTTGACCTGCTTGGGAAGCTGCTCCTTTATTATCCGCGGGGCTGACCGCAAAGCATCCTCCCCGCATGCACAGTGAACGCTTAGGCATCCGCTAGGCTTCCGCTAAGCATCCGCTAGGCATCCACTAGGCTTCTGCTGTGCATTCGCTTCATCCGCTGTGCATCCGCTGTGCATCCGCTTCATCCGCTTGGCGTCCGCTCTGCATCTGCTTCTTTCCGTTCCAGTCCGCTGTTGCTTGCGCTCCCCCGGAAGCCTTGCGGATGTGCATCCACTCCCATCCGCTTCCATCCCTAGGGCATGCGCGCGAGCAGTCCGCTTTTCCATCCACCCTGTGTCCTCCCCCCGTCCGTTCCTTTCTGTTGTTGTCCGCTCTGGTTATTGCAAATTTTTGCCCTTTGAGGGCGGATAACAACGGATGCTCGTCCGCTGTGTCCTTTTTACAAATGTTTTGCATCCGTCGGCCAGTGTGACAGGGCCTTTACAATTTGAGCAATGTGTGCTTGTCTCCAAGAATCAAGGCTAGTTGTTCTATGCAACAGATCAGAAAACGGAACAGTTAAGTGGGTTTAATAAATCTTTAAAATCTTTACAGAATTTCCCAGAGAATCTTATGTATTTTATATTCAGAAGCCCCAGAAGTTCAACGGAGCTTTTGCTTGGATTCAAGTCCGTAAAATTACAATCTAATGTTGTACTGTTTGTAGTTCAAAACAGTAAACAGGATAATAAATCCCAGCAATAAATATGTTTAGGATTATTTTTTTAAAAAATGAAAGTCAGTTACTTCTGCTTGTTTTCTTCAAATGCTACAGTTGCCATGTCACTTGTTTTCTTCCTGAATGCTACAGTTGCCATTACTGAATTTCCCAGTTTTTTTCTTAACTGTCTGCAGATGCAGACTTTTGTAAAGTCATGTTGATAAAATTCTTCAGACTATGGAATACTATGTCATTTGATGTTTCATGTTACCTTTGGCATCCTGTATTGTGTCTCTTTAAAAAAAAATGTAGTTCATAGCATATTTTTGCTGCCATATTTATAATACAGTTATTTTATGTCTACCACAGTTTCTTTGGGACTTTTTTGTTGGTGTTCTTTTTGCTTTAGATCTGTGTTTTTTTCTCTGTACAAGTTTGTTATTATCTTAAATTGCTTTACTAATTAAACTTTGCTGCAGCTTTTCTTCCAAATAACAAGGGGCTCATCTCTGACTCATACATATATGTATAGCATTGCTTAATTATTGCTTAATCACCGTTTGCATAACATCACTCCCCAAAAGGAATTCAGATAAGCCCTATATATTAGCCATGTATGATATAATACACTTATCTATAATAAGCAGTTTATCCTCCAAATATCGATAATAAGTTGAAATCCAAATAATTCAAAAACAAGAATTGGGAACTGCTACCAACACAATCTTTAACTAACCTTTTATTAGAACATTGCTGATTGCAAATATTATTTAGTACACTATGATTTTATTAAGAATTGAAAATATAGCTCTCTCTGCAAACATTTGCTACCTATTTAATTCAAGCTAATAACAATATTTTGATCACCTCAAATGAAGAATCTTTGAAATTAAAAAAAACTCAAGTTCTGATGCAATCAAATTAATTTGTTCAAAATTTGGTCTACATATAAAATATGTTTTCACTGTTGAAACTCTTATTGATAAGGATAGAAAACATGACATATTTTACCTGCCTGCCAAATTTCTGTTAAAGTTTAAATTTCTGATAAGTACACCTTTAGATTTAAAAATTCTATAGAAAGTTAACACCCACCTCTCTCCTAGAAGAATGAAATATTTTAGGAAATATGAAAAGGCAGGTTATTTCTCTGAAAAGAGAAATAAAATTTTAAAGGAGACAGAAACAAAAGACCCTAGCTCCCTGCTCCCAGCAGATACTATGATGCCAGCTTATCTACAAGACAAAAGACCTCAGCTCCAGGATGATGGGATTATCCTTCAGGGCAAAGCCATTCAACCACAATAGGAAATTGCCCTTCACTGCATCATCCAGCAAGATTCAACCAAGCCTGGGACAAGGATAGCCTACAAAGTTAACTAAGACCTCAGCCCCCTGGGAATTTGACAGCCAATAGGATACTTGCTCTTGCAACAAGAACAGGAAGTTCCAGTTCACAGCCCAAGAGAGAATAGAAGAGATGATTCCACGAGACTGTCAATCATTTCGAAGCCTGCACTCTCAAATAGAAAGATCTCCATACCACAAGCCAGGCAAACACCTGGGCACAAACAGACCCCCCTGATACCTCCAGCTCAAACACACCCCAACCAGACACCCAGATGAAACCTAGCTTCCTAAAAGATAATAGCCATCCTTTCACGCGAAGCCAAGCTGCACTGAAAGCCTCCANAGCTGCACTGAAAGCCTCCAATACAGGAATACAATGTTGCCAGCCAATCAAAGCCACAAAACAGACAGAAGAAACCAGAAACACCAATCAAACAAACTCCAAGACCAATAAACACAGACCAAGACTCCCAACCAATCAGGATGAAGAAAAAACTATCCTGGGACAATAGTAGGCTAGCCTCAAATTTAAAATTAACGGCTGTGATAGCCTGACCCACATAGGAACTCAATACAGAAGCCTGATGATGGCAGATGAGATTCTGCCGAAATGTTGCTACAACTTTAAAATCACAACTACAATGACGTGGGATAATACCCGAAGGAAGCTGAACAGCATACATGTAAGTCCCCACGAAAACTTAAACGTCATTGTAGTGCTTTTAAAGTTTTAGCAACGTTTCAGCAGAATCTCATCTGCTATCATTAGGCTTCTGTATTGAGTTCGTATTTTCAATGACGTGGGATAATACCCGAAGGAAGCTGAACTGCATTCATGTAAGTACCCACAAAAACTTATACACACACACACAAACACACACACACACACGTATACTGTATATATCCTACATACTGCTGTTATAGAGTGTTTTTTTTTTTAAATGTTAGCACAAAGAATTTAGGACTAATCATACTACACATAATGTCCATGATTTTCCAAGTAAGTGACATATAAAGTGTTCTGTATAAAATAGTTTACTCCAAATCCTCGATTGTGATTGGCTAGAAAAGCCAGCATAGGAATTGGTTCACTAGGAACCAATCCAAAAGAGC